>VYZR01096547.1:17676-27706 GCA_013400675.1 Oxylabes madagascariensis
TCATTTTATTTTTGAATTGCCAGGCTTCTATCCTGCAAGCCTCAAGAAAAACCCAACCCATCCTCTTCCAGATTTATTAGTATTACTATGTAGACAAAGTCCCTGGTTGTACAGAAAACGACAATGCAACCTATTATTCTCAGGATAAACCAGTTTTCAATCTAATTACCACATTCTTGTAAATATTCTATACATTACTAAATAATAGGGCTCACTATCATGGTCTGCATCTCACAAATGGCCCTGCAGAGGAAAGGCAAACAGAAGCTCATTGATTCCCATGCACAGAGCCCAAAAGGCCACTCCAGCAGTCTCTTTGCAAGATCAAGACCACAGAGAGAGCGACAATTGCTGAATTATACTCACCACCACACCATCAAATATGCAAACTGAAGGGGTACATAAAATCCACTTATCATTACAACTGCTGGTTTTCTTTACTTTGTTTTCTGCTTCCTCTCCTTTTCCACGTTAGCCAAAGAATCGACTTTGTCTCCTTTGGCTTGCAATCAACTTAGCCCTCTTATTCTGTAGCTTGTAGATATTGGAAAATACCTAACTTTGATAAAAAACAACCTGAACCTAAGAAAAACAGTGGAGCCAATTCTAGCTGGTTTAGTATTTCTAAAAACAGTGCTATGTCAAAATTCCCAGCTACAGCTGAGTTGACAGTGTCCCTTGTCAGAAAAAAAAACCTCTTTGCAGCAATGCTAATCTCCTTCCAAGTGCCACTCCAGCCTCAGCCCAGTTTTTACTCAAAACAATGCTGGATGATAACGGTTACGTAAAAAACCGCAAAAATGTGTTAATAATAAATAAGCCAAAAGGCTTATAAAACAAAAAGCCAAATGGATGCATGAGATAGAAATCACTTTTTTTTTTTTCCCATAAATATGATTTCAGTGCAAAAGCCTCTGTTGGTAGGCGTGCCAGCCTGAAAAACAAAGATTAAACACGCAGAATGTTTCCATGTGAGGTTTCAAATGTGTTTTGATGAATTTCTGGGGGAGAAACACCATCTCTGCTCCCTGAGGGATTCAGCAGAAACCACCCATGCTATTCCTCTTGGAATAAACACTGGGACAGCAAAGGGTTAACTCCGGCTTTCGAGGCGTCATTGCCTGGCTGGGGTTGAAGTTCTCTACTTCCTCTCTTGGAGGGGGCAAATGAATTCACAATAGTTGATTCATAGACCAGTGTGGAGCTGAAGGACAGAGGTCAGACAGGTTGAATTGCCTGTAATTTGCACAACTGCTCCCATGCTAGCCCTGGACTCACAGCAGCATTCAGCAGCCAGAGCCCCCCGGGACCTCTGTGTTTGGGGTGCACTGAGAACGCCCTGTGCAGTGCCAGGGGTGCATTTCTGTCCTGCAATTATCCTGCAGCTTTTCCTGCAATTATCATGATGCTGCTCAGAGCTTGAGAATGACACAGTCATCTATTTAACTTCTGCTAAAAGCCACTTGTCTGCCTCAAAGGCCACTGTGTAACCTCTTAGGTGGGCCAAAGCTCTCCCAACACTGTGCAGATGGGGACAGGCAGCACGCCTGGCATGGCAGAGCACACTGGCACATCTTGCTGGAGAAGCACCTGCATGGATCAGACAATGCCTGGCATTTGCAATGGGAAAGATGAACAGAAAGCACCATGGGAAAGCACTTTGTTCCCTTTGCATGTTCCAGGAGAAAACTCCTAACTTGGATATGAAGGGGGATCTGCTGAAGGGTCTTGAGAGGTTCATTAACTTATGGGAAATCATAGAACAGTTTGGGTTGGAAGAGACCTTAAAGTTCATCCAGTCCCGCCCCCTGCCATGTGCAGGGACACCTTCCACAATCCCAGGGCGCTGCAAGCCCTGCCCAGCCTGGCCTTGGACACTTGTTCCCCATCCTAACAGGACCCCAGGCTAAAAGCTTGATTCACAGCTCCTTAAAGAGGTGACATACACTAGAAAATCTTACCCAACATTGANTCCCAGGGCGCTCCAAGCCCTGCCCAGCCTGGCCTTGGACACTTGTTCCCCCATCCTAACAGGACCCCAGGCTAAAAGCTTGATTCACAGCTCCTTAAAGAGGTGACATACACTAGAAAATCTTACCCAACATTGACGTTACAGAACCAGATCCTGAATTGACATCTATGACATCTTGGAGGTCATAGATTACAACTGACTATCATAAACTCATTTTTCAGTATATTAAAATGTAGAAGGAAAGGAGAAAGGAATGTCAAGGTTTGGTGTATGTAAAGCTGAGCCTTCCTCATATGTTTTAATTTCTGCTCTGTGAATTTGGAGCAGAATAGCTGCAGGATAGCTGGTTTGGCAAACTTAGAAACCTGAGAGCTACAGTTTTGTTCTAAGGCATCTGAGTTATCCTGAAAAACAAAATGGAAGAAGAACTTGGGGGATGCAATCTCAAATATTCAGATATGGGTGAATATTCATGGATTAACTATCTTGTTGGACTGGTGTCGGAGGCCCAGCCACTGCCAAGCACTGAGGGACCTGACTCTCTGCAAAAGCAAAGATTTTATTCCTTCAAAAAATTGGGCTTTGATGCTGTTAAAGGAGAGAGTTTACAGCACAGAAATTTTCTGCAGTTTCCCAAAAATGTTGAAATTTTGGAATCATCTAACCTCTGAAGTTTGCTCTAAACCAAATTGCACGGCATTTTTGAATACAGGGCCTCTAGTTTGCCTGATATAATTACGTTGCTCAACTATCTCCAAAGAAATATTGTGATATAACTCTTCTATTACATATGAAAATAGGCAGCAGACACATGTAATCATAAAAAGATTGAGCAGGCTCATTTCCTGAAGTTTATTTCCTTTTCGTAACAAATATTTACTGTCAAATGTTTATTGCTTTTACATTTGGATTTTTTTAATACTTTATTGAATTAAAAATACCACATTACCATTGGCTGAAAGAGGAGACAGCTGTATTTGCCAATAATTTCTACAGCTAATGCCAGTGACCAGTGCCAATTTTTTTTTTGGTTCATATTTTTGTAGACAGCTTTGAGACTTATGATACAAGTATTCTGCAGATGAGGCCTGAGGAACACAAAGGTGAAAAGAACACAAACTTCAGAGGTTTAAAAATCAAAAGTGATCATTTCCTCTAAAGAATTTCCTTTCCTTGCCATCAAACACCGGTTCAGAGTAGCATAACAGGATGTAAATATTTGCTCAAATTAATGGCATGTGACACAACTGATCCAGAACTTCACAGGGTGAATGCTAATTCTTAATGCACATCTGCAACAGAAATAATTCTAAATAAGGGACTGCAAATTTGTTTTAATCTGCTGAAGTTCTACCAGGCTTTTCATTAGGAAGTACTAATCTCCTCACAAAATATGCTTCTTTTTTGGGAGAAAGGAGAGAGGCAGAAAAAGAGCACGTTTTTCATTGTGTTATAAAGTGTCAAATAATTAGACTGGTGAAAAATCTTGGGAGACACTAACACCTGCTGTCTGTATCTCGCAGAGAATGGTGCCTCCTGGCACGTTATTCTGGCAAACAACCAGTCCCTGAAGCAATTCCAGACTGGACATGCAACTCCTGTGTGAGAAATGCTGACCACCTACCAGCGGGCTGACATTCTCATCAGGCACTGGAATATCCAGAAACAAAATGGGTTTTTATCACAACAAGGGAAATAGCAAAAATCTCTTCCAAGAGCAGTCCAGCTGGGTGACACCCACACAAGTGGAAGAACTTGAGTCATGCTGGGTAGATCTGAGGTTTTCTTTACAGACCTATATTCTAACACTTTGCTTCCAGTACAGTAGTCCTGGTGGTCTGCGTTTTCTTGATGGAGCTGGGAAATACAACCCATCCAGAATCTTTTCCTATTGTTTTATATTAGCTAGTTTCCAAGTCCAAGATAAATAAAACAGCTAATGTGAAACTAAGAGCATTTTCCCAGGACTTGCATGTGTTCAACAGTTTTAGTAATTTGGCACTTAGAAACCTCAGTTACTTCTGATTATTATTTTTTTCTTAACACTGGCTTAAGATCCCACACTTGTTCAGAATGGGAATGAGGGACAATTAAAATTACAAATGGCCAGTTATTAAAAGCAAGAAACCTGTCTGCTTCTTGCCTGTCTGTACAGCAGGGGATGCTGCCAGCTGGGGCTGGTGACCTAACAGAGTTTCATGACTTTTTTTTTTTGATATCTCCAAGGCCACACTGGAAGCAGGCACTACCCCACTCCCTGTTTAAAGCAGGGGGTAAGATCTGCTCAGAATTAAAAGATCTGATTATGTGTAAGACCTTATGAAAAGTTTGGCTGTTTAAATTCCAGAGAATGAGTCCAACAGCCTCATCTCAAATACAACCTATACTTCTAGAGACAGCAACAATCAGTGCTTCCATTTTGCCAACATGATGCAAGCCACGCTGCACCCAAATCCTGATAAAACATCATAGAAATGATTAGAAAACGCACAGGATTCTGCACAGAATTCTGTGAGGTCGCATGAAACAAGCAGACATCAATATTTCCTCAGCACAGAGTTAAGAGTCAGCTCCTAAGAACACCGCAAAGGTCTGAGGGTGAAGCCTGTGGAACGCCCAGCCAGCCATCTAAGCTGGCTCTGCGGAAGTAGCCAAACACTCTTGTGAGGAGAGACTTTCACCTCAGCTGAACTTCCAGGAAAACAAACCCTAGAGAGCATTTCAGCAAAACAATGTCAAAAGGGAACAAAGTGCAAACACCAGTTTTTCTCAGCCTGCTCTGGGAGATTACCAAGGGCAGTGTGGGGAAAAAAGATGAGGCCTAAGCAGGAGCTGCTGACCGCTTGATTTTCCAGCAGCAGCGCTGAAACCGAGGGAAGCGCGGACTCCTTTTCTCCTCCCCAGGGCTTGGCAGCTTTATTCCCACTTCCCACCTTGTTTCCAGCTACAACCCACGGGCTCTTACCTCCATGTTCTTACAGAAGGTGGCGTTGGTGCCAAAAAGGATCTGGCACTGCTCGTCGGCGCTGTAGTGCATCCCCGGCAGCTTGTGAGGGAGCCGCACCGAGTACCGGCTGCGCGGGTCGGTCACCAGCAGGCAGGTGCTCACCTTGGACCTGGCAGGGCAGGAGGGGAAAATGTCCTTTAGGGAAAGCACCTCGGAACTGCAGGGTTAGATCGCTGCAGCGGGTTTTCCCTGGAAGTCTTCTAAATCATTGAGAACTGTGGATAGAAAGGGCCTCGGGAAGTCACGCACGGCCCCAGGCCTCGAGGCAGGACAGACGACATTCACAACATTCGACATTCACAACATTCGACACTCACAACATTCGACTTTCACAACATTCGACACTCACAACATCCTGGGTCAAACATTCGTCTAAACTGCTCCTAGCAATCTGACAAAGGCTCGATTCGGCCCTCAGGCAATCCAGCCCAAAGCTTCAGTAGCCTTGAAATGACAGCTAGAAAGTCTTCCATCATGTCTCACCTCAATGCCCCCAGCTGAACTCTGAGCCCCTGACGTTTTTTCTTATCCATCACAAGCATAAAGGAAGATTTTTCTCTTTGCCTTCACAACAATCTTTTACAAATTGGAGTATCACTATCATATCAGGGGCCAGATGCAACCAGATGAGTTCAGATACAACTTCTTTTCCTAATTAATGCCTTTAAGGTGGCAGGAAATATCCCATTTTCTTTCATTATTTTCCTTTCCCACCTCTAACCCCTAGAGTGGGAAATTTTCCATGGTGAACCCACTCCTAGCACAAAGCACTGTTTGACAGAGCTGCACTGTAGGTTTAAGATTAGAACTGCAGAGTTCAGACAATTCCAATGCTTCCTGTAGTACATGAGATTTAACGAGCAGCAGGACAAAAATCCTTCCTAAACAATTGAATATGATGAGCTGAAACATGGATGCAGTGGCAAAGAAGTTTATAGTGAACCGTTTTAGACCAACACTCACTGAGGAGTGAGAAAACATACCAGAATTACCTCCAGGCAAAGTCAAGTTTCAATAAAATAAAAACTATTTAATAACAAGACAGTAAAAGCCACAGCTTAAAGCTGCAGCATCTTTAAGCAGAGATTTCTGCAGGCCACCTACACAAAGATTTCTGTGACTGCAAAATTGAAGGGCATTTTCTGTAAAAAGAAGGTGATATGGGGTTTTTTTAAAGCTGTTATCAGCACATTGACAACTGCACATAATTCCTCTGCCTCTCTTCAATCCTCAGTTTCAAGGGAATATTGCAGTGGAGACAGATTCAAATTAACACACCCTAATGACACACGCACACTCCCTTAAAAAGAAAATTGTTAATACTTTCACTTTAAAGCAACAAAGTGGATTCTTGCCTGGTAGGATTTTTGACACTCAGCACAATCCTTACTTTAGGAAGTTTTCGAGGTCGTCTCGGCTGCACGAAGACCAGGAAAGGTCACTCGGGTTCCTGCCCTTCACCCATTCTCCAGACATAATGTGAGACCTCCCAGCACAGGGCTGATGATCATCATCGTGGCTCATTCCCATGCTGTTGGATTAGAACAATACAAGAGAAAAAACCTCTCAAGTTATGATGTGGGTTTCTCATTTCGCACTGCCCTTAGCAATGACTGTCAGCAATTAACAGCTGGACAGCAGGCTGCACATACAACACACAATCAGTCATGCACTGCCCTGGGCACCTGGTAAACAAATGAACCAAAGGTTCCTTAAATTTATCCACTGCCTTGATTTCACCAAGTGTTTGGTATTTGTGTGTTTGAAACTTTTAAATGTGCCTCTTATGGACTTTCCTTGCAGGGTTTATGAGAAGTGAACCTGGAGCAGTGATGTAGCTCAGAGAAAGTTATCTGCTGGAATATTTACTGAAAATTTAGGATTGCTTTCCCAAATCTAGTGGACAGGATCCCTACAATTATACTGAGAGAATGATCTAGAGATGAGCCTACTTTGTTCTTACATCAGTGCGAATTTGGAATATACTGTTAGGAAAAACACTTTTCTAAATTAGTGGTATTGTACAATCATCTAACTTTGAGGCTGATCCTTTTTTGAGTGGTGGGTTGGATCAGATGATCTCCAGTGGCCCTTCCAACCTCAATTAACCTCTGACTTTGTAACAGCAGTGTTTAGACTGGAGCCTGAGGCAAAGCCAAGCCCCATTTCTGCAAGCACTGTCCAAACAAGCACCAAGGCTGCCCCGTGCCCATCTCAGCAAGGACAGAATGTGACACATTCAGCAAACCAAACCATCTAAACAAACAGCAGATTGAGCTGTATAAATACATAGAAGAGTTCAAACACATTCAGTGAGGATTTCCAAAAGTACTCAGAAACAGAAACGTGTTACTTCAACCTCCATCCAACTTCCCCCTCAGGACCCTTCCATCATTAGGGGAATCTTCACCATTGGGCTGCTACAGCAGGTCCAGGTTCAGAATAAATCCCTGCTGCCACTATAGGAAGGTGAGACTCCCCTGCTGCAGCTAAAACTTTGTGAAGAGGGAAAAATAATGTGACCAAGGTCACCTGCTACATTCAGTCTTACACTCAGCCCATCATACCCACCTGTCTGGCAGTGGAAGTGAGTTAAGGATTTTCCATCCTGCTTCAAAACAAACATTAAACCCCTTTTTCAGAATCATACAGAGTAATAACTCTTTGAAACAGTAACATTCCTCCTTCAATTCCAAGATGAAATGCAAAACAACTTTCAGAAGAAAGGTACCTTCTATGGCCAGTGTCACTTTCCAGCACAACATCACCAGTTTGGGGCTGAAAACACAGAACTCACTGGGTCTGCAGCTGGCTGGCTGGAGCAAGCCAGGAGCAGTCCCTTTAAATATGCACTGTTTAATCCATGCTATTTCCCTACAAATCTGAGGCTCCTGTTTGCTTTCTGACTGTGCTCTTGGCTTTGCTTCTCCCCAGTCCTGGGACTCGACTGTTCAGAGCCCAAACACGACATCCATTTCTAGTTGCAATGAACCAAAACCCACTTCAGCACTTTGATAATTATGGCTTAGATTAAACCACCATCTCTGCTATTTTTAGCTTACAGTGAAGATTATATGGTGGAGTCTATTATTTTAGGTTTATCTCCAGGGACATTATTATTATTATTTCTAGCAAAACTACATTTAATATAATTTTTAGACTCAGAAGTTCATAGTTATTCTTGTTTTTAAACCTTTGTGGTTTTTGAACACTGCAGAAACGTTAACATCAAGCACATTTTGTTTGATGCATGCAGGAATAATCTAACAGTCTATTAGTAATTCTAACTTCAAAACAGTAAAGAGTGAAATTCCTGCTCCACTGAAGTGAATGGGAGTTTTGCCACTGACTTCAATGGAGCCTGGGTTTCACTCCAAATATTTTACCCATGTTGTTTCTACACACAGAGAAAACTCCTCACATGCTAGGATGAAAGTTCCAGCAGTATTTCTCCAATGCAAATAAGCCCATCTAAAGATTGTGTTCCTAAAAGTCAGGAAAGAAGGGCTCAGTACCACGAAGCAAGGGATGTGAGCTTGTCAGGAATCTTCCAGGACAAAATTTGCCCCAAAATGCCAGTTTAGAAGGCTCATGGGCATGCAGCAATCCTGTTAACTTTTCTAAGGGAGACCAGGCAGGTTTCCAGGGTTTCTTGCAGCCTTGTGACTGCCACAGTGCTGAGACTCAAAGCTGGGTCCTTTTTGGGTTTCTGCTGTTTCTGTGGGATGGGATCTGGCAGCCCTCCTGCTCTGGCAGCTTCCCGAATGGTCTCCTGATCAGCACATCAGCTGCTCCACCTCAAAAGGCTGAAAACAAATCATCTTCCTGACTTTCCAAGTGCTTTAAGATCCCTGATTTTATCCCTTCCAGAAAAGACTAGTGTTTGGTCTAGGGTTGTTAATTAAGAAATGCTTTAGCTTTCTGATTAGCTTCAATTATTTTTTGTCAAATATGTTGCAACTGAGATTTTGTTGGCAAAAGAAAAAGGGCAGCACTTACTAATTAGTACATTCCTGTCCTTAACTTTATTTATTATTTATTATTATTAACTGATCTCATGGAAGATGTCTTGCCTAGGACAAATGCTGAGGCTGCCAGTCTTTACTCAGCTTTATTTTGCGTGGGTTTTGAGGCAGAAAATGTATTGCCTATAAAGAATGAATCAAAACTCACACCTCAAGTTATATACATGCTTCTTCTGAAATATATTCAATTCTTACATGTGTGGAAATCCTCCCATTTCTGAATTGTTACTGTTTTCTTAACAGAAATACTTCTAAAAGTCATAAGCATAAAGGAATTGAGCCTGAAAGGAATACCTTTATTGGTATAAAACAAAAGAGCTTTGCCAGNGAAAATGTATTGCCTATAAAGAATGAATCAAAACTCACACCTCAAGTTATATACAGGCTTCTTCTGAAATATATTCAATTCTTACATGTGTGGAAATCCTCCCATTTCTGAATTGTTACTGTTTTCTTAACAGAAATACTTCTAAAAGTCATAAGCATAAAGGAATTGAGCCTGAAAGGAATACCTTTATTGGTATAAAACAAAAGAGCTTTGCCAGTTTATAATAGGTTGGGATCTGGCCTCAAGGTACACAGGCAACCCCCCCAGCCTCTCAGTGATGAGTTTCTGGTAGAATTAAACCAGTAACACCTTTGGAGCCTGTTTTAATTGGCAATGCAGAACTTTTCTCAGCATTTACTTTACCTTACAATGACTCACTTGAGAAAATTATTAAATGACCTGCAGGACTAAGGCATACACTAGCATGCTCACACATTCTTTTCTGAAGTTCAAGGGTCTCCAGCTACATCAAAGGGACCAGGTTTTCCTAAACACGTAGTAAATGCAATGCCATGCTGGTTCTTTTCACTAATGAATAGTCCCCCTCCTTTTAACAGAAATAAATGGGACAGAGGAGTGTGTGTTTGTACTAAACACCAGTGCAAACTGAATCAATAGTTTACATTTCATTTGTGACCATCTAATCTTACCTGCTATTCAGAATTCACGTGGAATTAGAGGCAGGTTATTGGTCTTTT
>VYZR01096547.1:35018-46698 GCA_013400675.1 Oxylabes madagascariensis
AGCACATGAGTGGTGACATGGCAGGGACAGAAAACACATGAGTGACATTGCAGGGACAGACAGCACATAAGTGACATGGCAGGGACACCCACTGTGGTCTCGCACTCCAAAGCTCACTGGTATGAACACCAGACCTTTGCATGGTTTGATCCAGGCCTGACCCAGGCCATGAAGAACACGGTGAATCATCTTAGGAGCCTCTCCCCAGCAACATCACATGCTCACATTATTGACTCCTTTCTCCAGCAGCCATTTGCTCATGGGATTCTCTGTGAGCAGCCCTTGCTGTTAAACAGAGTGGGTGATTCACAACAGGGCAGGCATTGCCTGACACATTCCAGCACCTTTGGTGAGATGAAGGAATCCAGCTGCAAAGCAACAGAACATCCACCACTCCAAGGTCCTCCCTCTACTGCTTGTGATTTCTAGGATGTGGCCCCTACATATCAACCTTTTCCTGAAGAAAGCTTCACAGTTTCTTCTAAGAGCTGGCAGGTTCTGAGGCTACAGGGGCAGAAAAAGGAGTGCTCCACCCAATACAAAGTCCTACAAAATGTTAAAGTTGATCAATATATACACAAATAAATTTGGCAGAAACTCAGCATTGAAGAGATAGCTTTACCTCAGGAAAATACCCTTCTGCCTTCTGATGTCAATACTCCCTCCTTCCCAAGATCCATTTAGCATCCTATATGAATCTTTCCTGTCTCCTTCCTTAAAGCTCTGTCCCATCTCCATGCAGGCATCCAACCACATGCTGAGCATTTCTACACTCTCACACATTCTTTCATACCTGCCAACAACACACAGCAGATTTCTGACACAACAGCATCAGTAGGAGTCAAGGATTGCTTTAATTCCTTCAATCAATCCCTGTTGAAGAGCTAAATATAAATATATCCATAAACACTCACTGTACAACACGGATCAGTGACTCTCTATGGGAATCACTTGTCTCACACTGGCTGTTTGTCATGATCACAGCTGAGCTCTGACCCTAAAGCACGAATAAATTTATCTGAGGATGCCTCCATGAAAATGTTTGCACTAAGCTGTTTCCTTGCCCTTCAAGCGATTAAATCCACTTCTTGGACATACAAAATTCTTTTTTTCTCACTTGCTTCAATCTGGTTTCAGAGAGCTGTTGCAGAAGGAGCACAATGACCATGAATGAACCAGGGGTGGGCAGAGAAGGACTGCTCATTGCACAGAGGCTGCTGTGCTCCATCTGTAGCTCCTTGTTTTTGGAAAGCACCCCGGGGGCACAGCAGAAGGAACAAGCTGAAGGGTAACAAGCTGTTGTTTGCTTTCAGCACTGCCTGAAGTGGGTGAGAACGAGACCTCCGAAAATGTGACATGCATTTCCTCAGAAGATGAAAAGGGAATATAAATTGTAGGGTGGAAAAAAGACCTAACCCCGGGAATAGCTGGGTGGGATTTCCCACCCACGAGGGAAGAGAGACAAAAGCTCAGTGAGCACTGACGGCCCTGTCACTCACTGTGTCAGAAACCCCAGGGGAAGCTCTGTGTGCAGTCACTTTTCTAAAACTCCTGTGAAACCACTGAAAGCCTCCAGTCAACTGCATTAAATGACCGAGTGCCAAACCTGAATGCAGAGCTACAACACGAGACACCCTTCAAAGAAAAGCGAGGAGAGGGGAGAGACGGTGTGGAATATTTGCCAAATACGTGCAACACAAGTAACCCAGATGTCCCACACCCTGCCCCATCAGGAAGCCACCCACAGCTGAGCGCTGGGGAAGTGGGACAGCCTGGGGAATGCGCTGTAGGAGTCAGGAATGCTGGCTGCCTTCCCCACGCTGGGAGATGAATTCTCCATTCCTGGAGGTGGGAAGGAGGAGATGGCCAACATCAAAAGACAAAAAGGTGCGAAGTAAATGCAATATATAAATTCTACCAGCGTCAAGTGTTCTGCAGTCTCCAGACAAGGCAGTGGGTATGGGTTTTACAGCTCTCAGAGCAGCAGAAGTCCTTCTCACAGAAATATTTTTCATCCTCTTTCTTGGTCCGCATTGTCAATCACTGTGGGCTCACAGATTCAGTGCAAGAAGAAATCCATCCTTATGTGACCCTCTTGCACTGATTCACCAACACAACAGGTAACTGCAGTGGACAGCAACAAACCTCTGCGCTCACTTTTACTTCCAAAAATGAGAAAAACCCACCAGAACTGGCTAGGAAAAAAGCTGCACAGGAAATGCATGATCCAATTCTAAAATTCTGTTTCTGACAGTGGCGCTTCCATACACCAGCTCCCTAAACTCCTGAGATTTTTCATAATGGTTCAGCTGGTAAAATAATCCATAATACCAGAACCACCTGGCCTTGGCTGTTCGTAAATGATTGTGGAAGTTCAGCATGTTATCTCAGTTTCACTCATTTTATCAGCAGGGAGAGACTCGATATCAAACAGGAATGCTGCAAATTATGGCTTGGTATCGAAGCAATTTGGGAATGATATGTTCAGACCAATACTGAAGTGAAATTCTTTGGGTAGTGGGTGTGCCTGGTTGCCTACAAACCTCAGTGCTAATAAAATCAAGTTTGCTTTCATATTGTCTAAGGAAGCGACACGAGGAAAGTAAAAAGCAACTTGAAAAGACACTCTTGCTTTGAATAACTTTGGCTTGAACATGTTAATGTGAAGACAAATTGCAGAGAAAGAAAAAAGCCTGTTGTTTTCATAAGAAGATGCTGTTTTAGAGGGTCTCTAGCTGATAAGAGGTGCAGGGTGTGTGTCATTTAACTGGTGACAGCTTTCTCGAGATGTGTATGAGCTTTTCTCACGTTATTCTGTTCATTGTGCTCAGAGGGGCTCCTGTAATCACACATTTGGCAAACCTGGTAAGGTTACTTCAACACACACCATAAACAGCTCAGAAGAAGCTGCAGGTATGGAGGGTAGTACTTAAAGTATAAAAAGAAAATATGAATATATTTTCCCGAGCAAACAAAGCTGGCTTTTTCTTTGACTGGAGAAAACCCTCAGGATCATATCTGGATTAGTACTGGAAATGTGTCAACAACAGTGAAATAATGGAGAAAGAGGTAAAATATATACATAGTGGGGGTGATGCTTCAAATGAAGAGATGGGAAGTGAAGCTTGTGCACACAGGCAGGAAAGCTGATGACAAAGTCATTATTATAATGCTCCTGTAGGAAAATCCAATTTGCAGCATTTCTTTAAAGCTACTAAATGCAGGCAATCTGCACTTTTATCAAAATTTGACCACTTCTGACCATGGTGACTCATGATGGATACTAGGGAAGAGTTCTGCCTTATTGGACTAAATCTACCCCATGTTACACAGCAAGCAGCTCTACTTGAGAAAAAGGAGGAATCAGACAGGAAAGAATTCACCCATTGAAAAGTGCTAGTGGTTGTGTTTTCAGGAGGAAGAAAGGAAGCTGTGCTTCTCCTTTGAAGGAAAATACTTTCCCTAAGTACAGAGACTACCTGAATTAAGAAGCAAACTGTTTCTAGGGAATATTTCTTTATCCTGCAGCCTAGTTTTACTGTGTGCAATTAAAATGAATATTTAAAAGGTAGATTAGAAAGCTGCCACTTCATCAGCTGTCTCCGGAGTGACGCTGGCAAACAGCAGGGTGGGAGGAAAGGAGCCCAGCGGGGAGCAGGGGGAAGAGCCAGGCAGGATTTGGACTGTCACCGGCAGGTGAGAAACAGCACCACAGGCTGGACATGAGAAACTTTTGAGAGGTCAAACTGTCCCAAATGTGGCTAAGATGTGGTGTATTAGATGAGTGTCCCAGTGGGCTTTGGAGCAAAGAAAGAAGGAACTGTGAAAAATACTCATTTTCAAGGCCCTGAGCTAATTAGAGCCCAGCAGGAAGGAAACTTTTCAAGCAGGCCAGAGCAAACCATTATGATCAGGTTCTTTTTGCTTTGATTTCTTTTACCTAAGCAAAAACAAAAGCAGAAAACTGTGGGCTATCCTCCTCTTTTTCATGGAATCTGGGGTTCAAGCAAAGACACAGACAACAAACTCCCTGTTGGGCTGGAGCCAGCAATGGAAAGAGGCCCGGCATCCGATGTAGGGAGGATTTTGCAAATGGAAAGGGATCACTGAGAACAAAGCAGGCCTGTTTATTTCATTTCTCCAGTAAACTCTTTCTTGCTGAATTTTATTTCCCAACACAACTACTGGCCAAGAGGCAGCCAACCCTGTTCCACCCCAGCACAGCCTTCCACTGACGTAAGAGCAAAAGGGAACCACATTTTTAGAGGCAACAACATTTCACTGCTGCTGACTTACTACCAAAGGCTTTTCCAAGTGACAGTCTGGGATTTATCACCTTCCCCAGCTCGGGAAGTCATTTTCACCTGGAACCTGTTGAACTCAGCAGGCCAGGCAGACAGCACGGGTTACAGGCTATTGGAACCCAACTGCAAATGGAAAAGTAAATATTTCATCTAGATCGCCGCCCTTGTATAAAAACAAATTATTATTTGGTAAATGGCACTTACAAACCTAATATTTCCTGTGCTGGTATGCAGTGGGAGGCTGCACAATGGGGACTTGTACTGTCCCCGTGTTTTGGGTCACTGGGTGCACCAGGCTGCTGCCAGCAAAGCCAGTGGAGTATGAAACCAGAACCCTCGTGGCAGGAAGCAGATGCAAGGTTTGCCAAATCATTACGGCCCAGCTACTTAACACAGCCCTGGCTTACTCAGCAGAGTAAGCCTTCAAAAAGACAGGCAGAGCTGGCAAAGCCTCAAAGCTATTGATTAAACGAAAATTGTGTTTCTAAATGGCTGTCGCTTGCTTGTTTGGTGCAGTTTTATTAAGTAAAGCTGTACAAGATGCTGAAAAACAAAGAAATTAGAGGGACTGCAAGGGAATGTTGCTTCCCTAGGGATTACACAGAGATCCTTCACAAAGCAGAGAATAAAACCATAGAAACCCTTGCCCAGAACTAATGTTTGCCACAAGAGCGCAGAAAGCAATGGGATGTGGACATTCCCACGCCCAGTTCCAATGTTATTACATTCCAGTACTGTAAATAAACTTTCAAATTTGGATGACACAAAGGTGAAACAGATAATCATGATGGAGGGAAGGTATCCTGCCACCGTGCCAGGATTAGCAGGTTCAGTAAATGCACCTAGAAATATCTTGCAGCTTTACATGAAACTAAAAAAACACACCCAAACCAAGGCTTATCCAGAGCATGATACCATCAGACCTTTCCATTTCTCCTCCCTAATATTCTTTTTTTCTGTGTGATTTTTGTACATCATTTCGTCATTTTCTTCTTCTTCTTCTTCTTCTTCTTCTTCTTTTTTTTTAAATTCTCTGTGTGATCCCACTGCCATTGCAAAAACAACCTGCGCAGACTAGGTCAATACCACAGGGATTTTTTTTTTCTGGCACTCAAATTAACTTACTGTCTTACCGTGGGCCAACACACTTCCTGTTTAGTGCTGCTCCACCACTACCTCCTCCCCAATTTAAATCACCCATGCTGGCAGAAGTCTTCACTGATTTTTTATTTTTAATATGTTTAAACCTGTCTTTGATCTCTGCTTCTTTTTGACTAACTTAGGACACGGTTTTCAGAAAATTATTATCAAACTATTAAGGTAGATAATGATAATAATCTGTTTTATCTAAAACAGATTCCTCAGTGTGTAACCAGAAGTGGAAGAAGCATCTCCTGAAATTTAGGATATACCTATTCTTTCTCTGAACCAGAACCTGTTATTAAATAACTGCTTTGGTTAGATCATACCACTCTGATGTCCAAGCACATATGATGAAATAGGCAGTGTTCCATTATGTCTTTTGGAGTTGTAGAGAGAAGGGCAACTTAACTGTGAAAATGTGCTTGCAATTATCTGTGGAAGAAGAATGAAACCTGGGAGGAGGGGAGCACGAAAAGGGAGCCTGGGAACACGGAGAGAGAGACATTCCTCAACAGATTTACAACACAAATGGCAGAAAATAAAATTAGCAACTCCAGGGTGGGTACGGACCGCTGCCAGCATTTTTGGCCAGCCTCAGGGTACGTCTACACAGCAGCCAGTCACTCCCAGTACCCCTGAGACTGAATATACTGGAACAGCTACGTCCTCCTGTGAGATTTCAAGTGGGGATTCTGGCACCAGGAGAAGAGAGCTGGGGCAGGCACTGCCTGAATCCAACTCTCCGGCTGCTCAGGAAGCCCCGGTGCAGCAAAGTCATTAATACCTGAGCTTGCTAGGATAAAGCCTGCATGGGATTGCCTCTGGCTCCAGTGCTCCTTGGGATCCAACTGAGCTTGATTTTCCACCCCCCCAGATGCAGAGATGTGCGTTCTGACACTCAGCATGGTCAGGAGGGCCACACAGGGTTTATGAAGGCACCAAGGGAACCAACAGAAGGCAGGATCTACACGCAAACCTCCAGCAGTGCCACTGGAGAGGTTTATCCAGCCACTGGAGAGATCCTGGCAGCCACAGGCTACACCCCTGAGCCATCCATCACTGCATGTCACCCTACAGACACACAGGATGGGCATCTCTTTGCAACAGCTCTCTCTTACAGTAAAATATTAATTCACAGGAGTGAATAAGATGCCTGTGGGCATGTGTTAAAGTCAAGTCTTTAACTACCTGCTGAAATCCTACCCTGTGAATAGAAATTTGGCCTCATTTGCAGTACAGAGGGAACAGAGTTATAACTGAAGTTGTCTGGATAACCCTGAAAATGAGACTTTGGTGCTTCTGCATGTTTGATTCTACAACTTAAGTAATGTTGGTTTTCAAGCCATTTGGGAGGTATGAAGTAACCTGGGGACACATTGGTATAATTCTGCAACAGCAACAAAGAAAAATGTTCCACAGAGATTCAGGTCAGGCAGAACCTGCCTGATAAATGTGGGACTAACTCAGAGAAACAGAAAAGAAAAAGAAGCCCAGGTGGGATTTTTTTTTTTTTTTTAACAGGGTTAATGTTTAAAGTCAGCCAGGACAGAAACTGCACTCAGCTGCCTGCACTGAGGCAGAGCCCTGAGTTCAAGGGTTAGACTGCTGAGCTGCTCTGCTCTGAAAAAGACAGAACAGCTTCTAAGCTCCCACATGCTGCACCTCAATGTTACAACCCCAGAAAACAAGAAGAGAATTTTTAGCAGGGATCCCTCCATTTCTCTGGAGCCATTTCATGGCTTCTCTGGGACCACTGCCTTTGCCCCACCACCATGATTTGACTGTCTGGCTCCAAAGCTGCTGGCATTGTTCTGACTGGGAGGGCAGGACAGGCTGCTCCAGAAAAAGAAACAGGTTTCTATCAGCACAGTGTGCACTCTGCAGCATTACCTGTCTGCAAAGATCTGTCACATTTACTGGGGTGGTCCTCAGCTTCCACATGGAACTTTTCATTTTTAAAATGCATTATGACCAATTCTTTATAAATTGCAGGGTAGGGGAGAAGGGGGACAATTTCCTGGTTGGTTCTCAGGAATCTTCACCAGCTGCATCACAGTAACTGGGCTTTGCTGGTGTAAATTGTTACAGGGCATCATTCTGCACCTCTGGGATCTGCTCAGGGACATTCCTCCTCAGCAATGTTTTCATGTTCTGGCACATCTGCATGAATCTCTCTGCTGGGTGCAGAACTACAGAGCACAGGGAGGCCAATGTTATTCACAAGTCCATCAGCACAAATACCAGGCCACAAAGGGAACATCCAGAGTGCTTTTCCCTTACCTCCAACACCACAATCCTTGAGGCCATACTCCATCATGCAGCAAATAATTATGCACCCTGAAGTAATTTTAACCAAGCTACAGCTATCAATACCTAACATCTAAAGCAAATAAGCACACTGGAGAGAAACCTGCTGGTTCCAAACCCTTCTCTTGTCTGATTCCAAGCCCTGAGCTGTTTGGTTTGTGCATTATGGGCTTTTACCTTTGGACTCGTTTTTGTCCTCATCTGTTTCAGCTTCAAGTTTGAGGCCAGGCGGTTTCAGGCTTTGGCAAGAGCCAGCTCCTTGCTTATTGTCAGTTGATTTTAATCCCCTTTCCTAAGGGCATCTGCCCCAGCGTGGCTCCCAGCCACACCACCTCGGGCTATTCTCTCCCCATCCAGGCAGTGCCAGGTTCCGCTGGCTCATGAATGGGAATCTTCGCTCCTCACCCAAGCCTGCCCCCGTCCCACAACAGGAAAGCTGAGGCTGTTGAAAGGAACAGGAATGGCAACAAAGCTGGCATTGTTGTCCTGAAAAACCACTGGCTGCAGCCCACCCCGCTCCGGTCGGGGATAACGGATACACGGATGAATCCCAGCTTTTGTTTCCAAAAACTTTGACTTTTTCTTTGGAGAAGGACTTGAAAATGGTAACAAAATCACTGCTGTAGACAAAGAGAGAACTAGGAGGGGGGGAAGTGGCACTATTTTTCTCCAAGTCGGTTGTTCAGGGTGGTCTTTGGGGTGTGAATCTCAGATCAGCCTCACACTGGTGCATACATGGAGGCAGAGGAGGAGGGAAGCACCAGTCAGGATCCTGGTGACAAAAGTAGGGCTCGTTTAAGCTTTTACTGATGGACTTGCCCTGCAATTCTGAGGAAAGATGAGAGTAAGAAATGCTCAGTGTTCGTATTATGTTTATAATATGAAGACCTCAGACTCGTACCACTGTGATCTCTGGGTCTTCCCTTCTGCGTAGGTCCGGACTCCACCCAGCAAGCCCTGGATAAAATCCAGCAAACTGTGGTTACACTCAAGTGTGCTGTTTTAAAAGACATCCACTACTGACCCAGCTGACTGAAGGAACAGGGCTTGCTGAGGGTCCTGTCTTATGTGGGAAGAAGTTTATGATTTGCAGCCTCAATACACATTCACTCCCTGCCTGTTACCTTTTGGTAACAAAACTCTTCTCCTGGATCCTTTGTAGAAAAAACTGTATCTAAATACAGAGGGATGTTCCCTTTGTGTCCATGGACCAAAACTATCAGTAAAGACTTGAAGATTTAAATACCAAAGTCCCATCTCCCACCCCATCATCAAGCAACAACTCCACAGGTTAAACCTGAAGATGAACTTTCATCTTTCAACTTTCACAGGAACTACTTCATCCTAATGGACCTATTTAATGGTGTCTCCATGTTTTCACAGTGCAGCTGTCCGGAATAGTGTTTTTTGCAGTCAGTCCAAATGACATTAGTGGCAGATTAGGAATCTGACACATCAATTAGTAATCCATTCACTTTTTCCAAAGTCCACATCAGAAACTATCTGTGAATGCCAAACTGGGCTTGTGATCTCCACAGACATTTGTTAGTCTTAAGGAAAGAATAATAAATCTCAGCTTTTCTACACTCATAAGGAAATCAGACTTCAATAAAGCTCAAAATTATGGCTCTCCAAAATTTCTAATTTTGCCAATATGGACGTAAGTTTTGATTGGATTTTGTCTTAAATTAAGAAACTTGCACCTAGTTCTCCTTGGTTTTCATTTTCAAAGCTTATGTCAGCTTCTTTGTGTTCATGTCTACAATGGGTTTCCTTACATTTCACTCAAAAACTCTTGAGTTTTTAAGTAAGGTCTGCAGAGAATTCTTCTATTTGCTCAAGATGTGCTGAAACAGGACTGCTCAGAGCATCTTACAGCAGTTCAACACCAGAAGAGTACCTGACACCTTGTAAGGTCAATGAAAAGATTGCTGTTGGCCTCCAGAAAGGCACCAGTCAGCTGCTCAGAGGTTGAAATGAGCAGCCAGGCCACTGGTGGGTGACAGCACAGAGGGAGGATTTTGATGCTCAGGCTGGGGGTGACAGACATGGCATTTCCCCCCCTCTGTTTTCATTTGGCAACCCTGGGGGTTGATTATGCTGCTGGTGGCAAGGCAGAGGGGGCAGAAGGGTTTGCCCCAACGTGTGACAGAGAATTGCAGCTCCTTGTGGAGTAAGATAACCTGGAACATGTCCCCAAACACTCGTGGCAGCAGAATCCTCCCAACAGCTTCTACAGCCTTCAGCTGGAGTCCTCCTGGCTCCTGTGCCCTCCCAGAGCCACATTACCCTGATGCCTTGGGTTCCTAAACTGGCCCTCACAGACCCCCACACCCCTCCAGTACTCTTGAAATAGTTTTCCAAGATGAAGGCAAAGAAAGGAAACCAGCAGAGGAAAGAAATTATGGTCTTACCACCAAAACTGCCCTCAGAGAACAAAATGGAGCTTGCAATTTTCTGCACAGATGGAGAGCTGTATCTGAAAGCATTACATCCCCTATTTATGATGGGGATTTTTTTTGCAAGGCATTATTAGAAGGAAGCTTGTCAGCTCTGCTGAGAAACTTGGCAAACACCAGGGCAGACCAGTCTCACTCTTTCACACAGCTGGATTTTCTGCAGCTCAAGTATTTTTCCCTCTTGCTCTTGGCCCATCCAAAGATGAGTGCTGAATTTCCCTTAGCATTACCCACAGGTTAATTTGTTATTAAGTTTAGGCTCAGTTTAACATCTTGGCGTGCAATTTAAATAAAACCAAAACCAAATGTCCTTCATTTCTGCTGAAACCACCCTCGGTTTGGCTCAGCTGCCTTTGGTGTCACTGGAGGGTGAACAGGAGATACATTTTTGGTAGGTAACCTAAATATCCTCCATGCAGCTTTGAAATACATTGCCATAAAGTAATTATTTGTCATGGAATGAGATTGGCCAGAACCTGAACACGCTCCATTGGCTCTGACTTAGCTGTGAAATACTTCTTACTGCAGGAAAGGAAGATACAGCAGACACATGAGCTGTAGAAAGGGTGCAGAAAAAACTCAGGCACAACTTCTTATTACAGGAACAAAGGTGGGATTTCCCACCTTACATCCAGAGAGGCTGAAGGAAGGAGAGCTTGAAAACCCCCCAGGCACAGTCGTGCCCCCTGTACAACTTTGTTCCTGGCCTAATTCTGTACCTTCCACAGTGTGACTGTGCCACTGCAGCCAGAGTGATGCCAATGCAAAGGGAGAAAAGCTCATCAGTATTATGAGTAAGGGCAGTGACACCGGGCCTGGAGAGCAGGGAATGTGGAGCTGACCTTTGCTTAACTCATTATCTACACTAAGAGGATGCAGCTGACTCTTCCAGTCAATTCTGTTTTCTTCTGCCCATGGGATATTTATAGGCAGCTTTAAAGAGTGTCCAAAGTCACCTGCAGAAAGTACCCAGTAATCTCATTCTGCAAATTTGCCTCACTAGGACTTATCACGTTCTTTCCTGCTTTTTCCAATGTGTTCAAAGTGTCTTACTTAGGTGTGATTGAGCTGATAAATCAAATTATAGGATTTCTTTCTGTTGATCAAATAATTCTGCTTAAGGGCATTTCCAAAATACTGATGCTTACCATTTNGAAATAAAAGTATCCTGCAGTGGCACAAGTAAGGAAACAGAAGGACAAGTTCTTACTTGTGCCCAAGTTCATGTGCAATTGTGAATGCCAGATTGAGACCGTTGTCTTCAGCAAGAACACATTTTCTCTTGGCACTGCAGACACCTCCTAGGTAAGCAATTCCTGCAACAAAAACACAGAGAATGTTCCCATCAACACCAGTGAAACAGCTCATTCACTCAAAATACACAGGAGTAACAACCAAAGTGATCAAAAATGCAACCAGAATGAAAACTATGAGAGCAGTTTCCATACAAAATCATCTGAGTAGTTT
>VYZR01096551.1:8171-21405 GCA_013400675.1 Oxylabes madagascariensis
TGAGAGCACTCAGGATAGAGCTTTGTGGGCATCCTCAGCTTTGGGTCAAGCATCACTGTGATGTGCCCATCATCTTCCATCTTTCATGCACGAACAATTAGAAAATGAAAAAAAATATGAAATATGAATAAATATGTATCTCCAGTTTCAGTCACAGCTCCCCACAATTAAATTGCAGGAGGCATCTCCCCGTGTTAGAATAACTTTGCTCAGCATTGTTGATGCTGTTTGAACAGACATGCCATGAATTCCATTTTGCCGCAACGCATTGGACAATTTGGGAACAATAAACACTTCCCTTTCATTATCTCCTTTGAATTATACTGACATGCAGTTTTCATTCATATAATGGAATAATTAGAAATGCAGAATTACCAAGAACCTTCTCCAGAAGTAAAAGTTCAAGGATATATTTTGACTGGTTTTTTAATAAACTCTGACTATGCCTCTGACTTTCATCCATTTAGACATCTCGGAACTCAGACAGCTGAACATAAACAACATATTAGGAAATGGTTTTTAAAGCCTGTTCCCTCTTCCAAGTTTATTTTTTAAATAATACTCAAGACATAAAGACTTATTTCAAGAGTCCTTCTCAAATGTTGTGCTCCAAACATATAGTCTCCGCAGCAAAAATACACTCCAGAAACAAAAACAGGACACAGAGCATTTTGTTCTGGCTTTGGGAAATGTTCAGCTATCAAGCCTGGAACTCATAATACTTTTAGAGAAAGAAAAAATATATATTTTAGTAGAAATTTCTACATTTTCCAAGGTCTGAGCTTCATTTCCTATGAATACTGGGACAAAACAGATGCAAATCTCAGCAGAGATTGCAAAAACATATAAAACATAGTACAATAATAAAGAGTACTTTGACTTTTGTATGGCCAGAATGAGTGGAGGCATTTAGAGTTTATTTCTTTTGAGACAAATAAAAGGGAAAATAATTGGGGAAAGGCAAAATATGCTGTAAGCAAAATGGTGCAGTAAATTGGGCATCCATGGGCCCACTTCCAGCTTCCTACTGTGAAACAAGACATTCCCTTTTATGTGCACTCCCCATGTATAAACACCTATAGCTCTTGCTTTTCCCCTTTGAGATAGACTATTCTCCATGTTCTGGTGTCAGTCATCAGGTCTTTTTGTGGACAGAACAAGTTGGACATTTGCTGAAAACATCACATTTACAAAGTAAAGGGGTGATGTGTATGAACATTTTAAAAATCATCACAAGTTTTGTGCAGCTGAGCATGAATTTCAGAGGGTGGTGAAAAAATCCTTTTTCTACAATTTTCAGAAGCATCAATCAGGTTGAAGCAATTTTCGTTTCATCTGTTGTCTGAAATGATGGGAAAAGCAGAAATCACTTCCCTAATGGACAAATCTGGCTCTGCCACAGGGCTTGGACTACAAGAAGCCACAGAACAGAAGTTTGGTCTGGCAAACAGCAAAGTTTCATTGCATCCACACAGCAATGCCAGCTTCTGCCTCCAGTTTTGCTTCCTCTTTTCTTCCAATCTGTCTTGCAAGTGAAGGAACCTCATTAACAATTAATCAGCTTTTCTGGGACTCAGATTCCTGTGTGTGTTATGGAAGGTTTCTAATTACGGATGGCTTTATTTAAGAATGCATTAAATGCCCTACACATTTGAAAGGAATTCATCACAGTATAATTAGGCTGATAGCTCTTTGGTCATCAAGTGTCCTCCTATTTCCCTCCCGATGGTGAGTTAGATAACAACACTGAAAAATATAATAGCTGGCTCTAATGACTAACCCCAGACAATTACGCACGGCTTAGAATACATTGCTTGCAGGTCACAATTTTTACTCAACATTAACAATTTCTGTCTTCACAGACAGCTGCCAATCAAAAATAGTTTTGATCCATAAGCAACATGCAGTGTCCTCCAGCAGGGCAGAGCAATGAAGAGCACCCAGATGAGGAAGTCCTGCACAGGAAGGGGACAGTCAGCAGCTGATCTCTACTGTGACAAGGTGTAGTTCAATCCCCATCTGTTGCATTCCTGTCCTCAGACTGTGGCTTGGATGTTGGTCTAGGCCAAGGCACTGCAGAAAAATAACAAGAGAGCTATAGAGCTCAAGCAAAAAAACCCCTCAAATCTATAGAGACATAATTTATTGTGTTTCCAGGGTAGGGACAGCCTCGTGATTCTTTTGGAAAATCGTGTAACATTTCACTTCAATGATCAGTTCCCTAGAGTGGGAGGAAGGGAGAAAGAAAGGGACTATTGGTTCAGTCAAAGACAATTATTCTTTTCAAACAAAGAAAAAACCCAAGAAAACCCCTCCAAATAATCCATTTTGCATCAGAGTAAAAGTTGCTCATTTCGTTTTCCATTATTAACGTCCTTTGATTTTTTTCAACTTGGCCAATTTTGACATGAGCTGCTGTTTCTAACAAAAAAAAAAAAAAAANTAAGGCTGAAATAACTCCTCTGCAAACACTGAGCTTTCAGTACTGCCTTGATTAAATATACATAACAAAGGGAAATCTAAGTATTTTATCATAAGGCGTCATTAATACCACTTCTGTAACTATTTAGGATGATAACATAAATACTCACTGAAAAAAATGCTATGAATGTTCTCATTTCAACAGCACCTCGAGCCCTGAACAGAGATGAACTAAATGTTATAGAAATCAGGAAAGCACAAAAGCCCTTTAAATACAAAAAGGTTTTTTATTAGAAGCTGTTTATTTTAATGGGAATTTTTTGAATGTAAGCCATGGTTCCAAAAAACAAACATATCTGAGATTAAGAATGGAAGCAAAGGAAAACAAGGGGACCAGCTTGTGCACTTTAAGCAGGTCATGTTCCAATCATGCTTAGATCTTAACCCTTATCTGAATCAAAAATTATATATATTTGACAAAAGTTGACTCCCATACACATGCTTACACTTCGTAAAACTTCATTTAATTTCTTCTGGGGGGCAATATAGAAGAAAAGATTCCTGGTCTATTTAGAACAGGAAGAGTAAGAATCATCTGGAAGGGATCTACAACCGTCATTGAGTTCAACCACCCAACCACAGCAGACCTGAACAAAAGTTAAAACATTTTATTCAGGACATAGTGCTGCTCCCTAAGCCTGTTCCAGTGTTGGAGCACCCTCTCGGTAAAGAAATGCTTCTTAATGTCCAGTCTGAATCTCCTCTGGTGCACTGCTGAGACCTTCAAACTAATCCTGCCTCTGGATACCAGGGAAAAGAGTTCAGCACATCCCTGTCCCATTCAGGGACCTGCAGAGCAATGAGACTGAACCTCAGCCTCTGTTTATCCAAACTAGAAAACCCAGTTCTCCACTCCTTGTACAACTTGCCTTCCTGCCCTTTCCCCAGTGAAAAATATGAATGTCAAGCTTTATTTTGGGAAAAGCTACACACAGAGGCAGTGTGTGGCATGATTGTGATGCTGCTTTTATCCATGGCTACAGAGAGCTTCCAGCTGCCTGTAGGGCCATGAGAGCACTCAGGATAGAGCTTTGTGGGCATCCTCAGCTTTGGGTCAAGCATCACTGTGATGTGCCCATCATCTTCCATCTTTCATGCACGAACAATTAGAAAATGAAAAAAAATATGAAATATGAATAAATATGTATCTCCAGTTTCAGTCACAGCTCCCCACAATTAAATTGCAGGAGGCATCTCCCCGTGTTAGAATAACTTTGCTCAGNAAATAATTGGGGAAAGGCAAAATATGCTGTAAGCAAAATGGTGCAGTAAATTGGGCATCCATGGGCCCACTTCCAGCTTCCTACTGTGAAACAAGACATTCCCTTTTATGTGCACTCCCCATGTATAAACACCTATAGCTCTTGCTTTTCCCCTTTGAGATAGACTATTCTCCATGTTCTGGTGTCAGTCATCAGATCTTTTTGTGGACAGAACAAGTTGGACATTTGCTGAAAACATCACATTTACAAAGTAAAGGGGTGATGTGTATGAACATTTTAAAAATCATCACAAGTTTTGTGCAGCTGAGCATGAATTTCAGAGGGTGGTGAAAAAATCCTTTTTCTACAATTTTCAGAAGCATCAATCAGGTTGAAGCAATTTTCGTTTCATCTGTTGTCTGAAATGATGGGAAAAGCAGAAATCACTTCCCTAATGGACAAATCTGGCTCTGCCACAGGGCTTGGACTACAAGAAGCCACAGAACAGAAGTTTGGTCTGGCAAACAGCAAAGTTTCATTGCATCTGCACAGTAATGCCAGCTTCTGCCTTCAGCTTTGCTTCCTCTTTTCTTCCAATCTGTCTTGCAAGTGAAGGAACCTCATTAACAATTAATCAGCTTTTCTGGGACTCAGATTCCTGTGTGTGTTATGGAAGGTTTCTAATTACGGATGGCTTTATTTAAGAAGGCATTAAATGCCCTACACATTTGAAAGGAATTCATCACAGTATAATTAGGCTGATAGCTCTTTGGTCATCAAGTGTCCTCCTATTTCCCTCCCGATGGTGAGTTAGATAACAACACTGAAAAATATAATAGCTGGCTCTAATGACTAACCCCAGACAATTACGCACGGCTTAGAATACATTGCTTGCAGGTCACAATTTTTACTCAACATTAACAATTTCTGTCTTCACAGACAGCTGCCAATCAAAAATAGTTTTGATCCATAAGCAACATGCAGTGTCCTCCAGCAGGGCAGAGCAATGAAGAGCACCCAGATGAGGAAGCCCTGCACAGGAAGGGGACAGTCAGCAGCTGATCTCTACTGTGACAAGGTGTAGTTCAATCCCCATCTGTTGCATTCCTGTCCTCAGACTGTGGCTTGGATGTTGGTCTAGGCCAAGGCACTGCAGAAAAATAACAAGAGAGCTATAGAGCTCAAGCAAAAAAACCCCTCAAATCTATAGAGACATAATTTATTGTGTTTCCAGGGTAGGGACAGCCTCGTGATTCTTTTGGAAAATCGTGTAACATTTCACTTCAATGATCAGTTCCCTAGAGTGGGAGGAAGGGAGAAAGAAAGGGACTATTGGTTCAGTCAAAGACAATTATTCTTTTCAAACAAAGAAAAAACCCAAGAAAACCCCTCCAAATAATCCATTTTGCATCAGAGTAAAAGTTGCTCATTTCGTTTTCCATTATTAACGTCCTTTGATTTTTTTCAACTTGGCCAATTTTGACGAGCTNCAATTTTTAAGTTCTTTTGTTTTTTTTCAACTTGGCCAATTTGGGCGAGCTGTTTTTTCTAAAAAAAAAAAAAAAAAATCCATATTTTCATTTAGGTCAAAACAAGTTTTTCAACATTTAAGCCATTTCTCTCATTTTTTCGGTAAAGCTACTTGTTTCACAACAAGAACCATTTCCCCTGCAACCCATTTTCAAGCAAATTCAATAAACGTAGGCAGAACTTGCCTGCTTGACTTCCCCAGGAAAAGAATTTCGAGTCAGGATTGTCTATCCTGCTGCTAAAAACAGCCTGTTTCCATAGCTGTCACCTCCCCTGCAGTGAGGGAGCCTGAAACATCCCTAATTCTTCCCCACATCAATTAAGCCTCTCCTGGCCGGCTGGCAGGCTGCGGGCAGGAGCAGCCTGTCTGCTGCAGTTCTGACTCACTTCCTTGGCCCAGCCTCAATCAGATGGGGAATCCCTGGAGGATGGATGTGTTGGCAGCACAGCTCCCTTGGCCATGTTCAAAGGTTAGAGGAGCCCAGAGACAACTGGGAGAGGTCTTCCTGCAGCCACCTCCGAGGAAGCTACAGAAGCCTCTCTTGATGCCAGCACCAAGGGCACCAGAGAAGGATTCTTCTGCCAGCAGGCTTGCATAAGTTATTCAGGTTGTTTCAACCCTTTATTTCTGTATTTTTGTCTCCAGAGGAAAAAAAATATTATTTTGAAATCCAAACTAGGTGGCAAAATAAGAATTTTGCCCACCAGATGCTGCTTCAGGGCTGCTAGAAGTACCCTAAAGGGACCTGAGGTGGTGGAGAGCAGCAGAGCAGCCACTGGGGTCCAGCCAAAATGGGTCCAAGTCCCACTGGCACCATTTATAATCCTGCATACAGCAGGGGTATGGGGGTGGACTGAGACAGGCACCCCAGCCACAGGAACTGCTTCCTTCTCACTGTCCATCAGTGTCCAAGGATATAAACACTTTTGGGAATGAAAACTTCCTTTCTATCATCAAAAACAAATCTTTGTCTTTGGAGCTGGGCAGAAGATTTTAGGCCATTTCTCAACCACATATGGAAATGAGGCTGGCAAGTTTGTCTTGACTGCATTAGGTTGGTTTTTTGACAGAGAGAGATTAACTATTTCATTCCCACATTTTCTTAGTAAAACATATCAGTGTTAAAATCAAAATAAAATAACTGTGGCGATAAAGCTAAATTTCAACATCTAACTATACCTAAAAGTGCAGTTACTTTGACTTGAGCATAGTGCTTTCTTCAGTCCAAAACTCAATGTTTAGAACTGTTTTGGTTTGGGGTTTGACCCAGTTTTTTGGGGAGTTTTTTAAAGAATCCTTTGAAAAAACAGAACATCGGAGTGTTTTGTGCAGTTTTACCTCAGTGGACACTGTTTTAGACAGCTCTAAAGATTTCACAGAATATTCTGAAATGGGGGGGACCTGATTCTAACCCTGCAGCCACTGGCAGGACATACAGACTTCCATCTCCACTTACTGCAAAGTCCAGGGAAATGGTGACCAAGGTTGGTTCAGTCAGACCCCCAAATCAAAGGCTTCTTCTGGTCACAGTGTTCACATCCTTGGGCCACATTGTAGCAGCTCACTGTGGTCTGTATGCATTGTTATTTATGCATTAGGATCGTGGCTTTTATTCTTTGCAAAGGATACAAGCTGTTCCCAAAATAAGTTCCTATTCCTAAAGGTTATTCCTGCTCCTTTGGGGACTGCAGAGGATGTAGTACTTAAAGGGGGCTTATGAGAAGGCTGGAGCCACTTTTAGCAGCAGCATGGAGTGAGAGGATAAAAGGAAATATCTTTAAACTGAAGGAGGGTGGATTTAGATTAGATATTAGGAAGAAATTCTTTGCTGGGCGGGTGGTGAGACACTGGCATAGGGTGCCCAGAGGAGTGTTCAAGGCCAGGTTGGATGAGACTCTGAGCAATCTGGTCTAGTAGAAGGTGTCCCTGTCCACGGCAGAAGAGTTGGAGCTGAATGGCCTTTACGGTCCCTTCCAACTCAAACCATACTGGGATTCTGGGGTTCTAATTATCATGATGTCCAGGAACCCCTCTCTTTGGTGACTCTCTCTCTCTTTCTCTTTCTGGGCTTAATTCTGGAGACAAGCAATCACTACTGGCCCTGATGCTGCAGAATTAAAAGACAAAGAATAGTACTTTCTCCTAACCTGAATAAACAACTCCAGGCAACAGAGCAAGATGGACTTGCTCAGTGAGAGCTCAGATTTCTTCCCTCCTACACTGGGAATTATAACTTCAGAACACTGTTATGTTTCAGGGTGAGGGATTTTGGTTTATGCTTCTTGAGGAAAGATGCAGAAGGTACAGCCACTCTGTAAAAAGCCCACAGATTAATTCATACCCATGGGTCAGTTAGGAATGAGTGAAACCAGCTGAAGGACCAGGCTAAACAACACGTCACGTCCAACCTACACAAAATCCAGACTTGAAATAGTTGAAATCTGTTCGTTAAGCAATTCTTTTGACCTTTGCCTCAGCACCATCTCTGATGATTAAAGACAGGAAGATGACGTCTGGAATTGGTAAATGGAGCACCTATTGATTCCATGGGAATAGAACAGACCGTTGGATACCCAAGGCATTAATAATCCATTGTGTGAACAGCCTAAAAGCAAAATTATACTGATTCATGTAAGTTAAGTGAAAAGCAAATTGCCCTGCTCTGGTTCTGGTACTTTGATAGATTAACCTATTTGGTTACAGATTACAAGGAGGGGAATGGAATAAAAAGCAGGGGCAGTCCTGCAGGCTCTGAGCCACCCTTCACAGCAGGGGCCAGAACACATCTGCAGCTTCAGGAAAGGCAAATGTTGGGTTAGCACTCTCTGGACCAATGAAGAGGAGGATTTTGCACTAAATCTCTGCAGAGATGTGGTAAGTCTGTATCCCATGTAAGGAAGGAAATGTGCATGCTGCTGGGATAAGAGGTCAGCAAGCTTATTGACCTGCAACAGGGAAAAGAGGATGCAAGAAAAGAGTTGGAGAAGTTGTGAAATCAGTCAGAAAGTTTTGCAATGAGAATTTTAGATAATTTCTGAATTCATCATATGGTTCAATATAAATATTGCAGAGATAGGATGTATTTCTTATCCATCTTTCATCTTTTTGTTGTCGATATCAAGACAGTGTTGTCTTATTGGCACCATATGCATCCATGCATTCAGGATGGGGAAGTCAGGCTTGTTTTTACCTCTAGTTTGGCAATATTCCATTACACTGACGGATTTTTTTTTTTAGAGTGACATTTAAGTGAATTGATTTTGAATCTTTGACATTGTAATCGATACATGTAAAAGCAAATATTAACTCACAACTGTCTGTTTCTGCTGTGACCATGGATTTCTTCCTTTACACCAGATAAGATCAGTAACTATCTAAACTCAAAGTGCTGGGTAAACACATTTTACCTAAAAGCAAAGCTCATCCAAAACAAACAAGGACAGAAAGATCAGAGATCCTGAGTCTTTGCAGTTCTATGATGCCCCAGATAACAGAGCCCTCTCACCTCCTCTGCACTCTAGGCTCTCCCCTGAGCACCTGCCCATTCCATTGGATTAATATAGGACTGGTCATGGGTCATGTGAAGCACAAAGAGACTCATCTTCCCCCTTCTGGTTGCAAACAAAACTATGCGAGACATGTCTGCCTTTCCATTTGCAGCAACTTTATTCCCCCTCTTCCTCAAAAAGCATCATTACACCGATGCATTGCTTCCCAACACTCACTGCTACACATACCTCTGCAGTCACAAATGGAACGTGAGATTGGGACTTTTTTGTGGAGGCTGGCCAGAATTAAAGCAGCTTTTGTATTGCAAAGGCTCTTATGGGTTATTACATGTCACTAATTAGTCAAATAACAGATGTAACTCCCGCAGCATGAAGAGCTGTTGTTGTTTTCTCTTGCTTTTCAATTACTGCCCTGTGAGCTGGTACAAAGTGTGTGAAATATGAGGTTATTGTTTTGTATATTTAGTGTCCCTGTGAAAAGAGATGTTTCAGGCTCCATCCTCGAAATTCAAAGGGAACACAAGAAAAGAGACTTCGAGGCTATGTCTGTAATAGTTAATTTAGAATTGCCAGGTTGAAGTGCCAGAAATCAGTCTCCTCCACTGCTGCCTTGCTAGAATAGTTCTGCACCACTCTTTCTTCTTGGCCACCAGTCCCTTCTGAAGCACAGGCCAAGGAGCACTGCCTGTGTGGCCCTGCTGTGGCACCCAGACACCCTGGCAGTGTCCTCTGCTGCCTCCTCCCTGCAGGCTGACCTCAGAGCTGGTGGGTGAACACTGCTGCGTGTCTGCCACTGGACACATTTCTACTTCTTCTTCCAAAGCTGTGCTGTGCACTGCACCTTTACAGAAGCTTCCAGCTTTTTCCTTCTTTCTAGGCTAAATGGCCAGTTCACAGCCTTTTCTTACGTTTATGCTGTTTGTTAGCTTCTAGTCTTTATTTCCTTGGTGGTCACACACCCCTGCTCGCCTCTCCTCATCTGGTTTTCCAGTGATGTTGTTCTATCAGGATGACATTTTATCAGGATGTTGTTTCATCAGGATGACCAAACCAGCCTCAGCTGGTTTGTCTCCTGTGGCAGACAAATCCTCCCAGTCACCACTGAGCCTGGAAGCAAAGCAATGATAGGGCTCAAGATCAGCCCCTACTCCTGCTGTGGGAAAAAGAGGTTTCCTGGGCCTCTGTGTCCAGGGAGTGAATGATGTTAATAAAGAAATGTAATTCCCTAGCATTAGACCTAAAAAATAGCTCTAGCTAGTACAGAATATCTTACTCTGTGCACTGATATGCTTTATAGTTTTCTTTTGTTTGACATAATTTAGTAGAGATCTTTAAATATTTTCCCAATAAGTAAATGGACAGGAATTCAACACATCCCTTGGGTTGGACTTCCCAGTCAAGGAAGAAACTGCTGACCACCTTAGCAGCATAAATTCTTTCAAGCTTGCTTTTTTAGTAACTACTCTATTTGTCACATTTTTCTTGAACTTTTTAGAAATCCTTACTACTGAAAACTGGACTTGTAAATAAACTATTGACTTCCTTTCACTGCAGTCCTCAGTTCCTTTGCATTCCATTACTTGTGGGAAATACCGTCTCTATCTTTCCAAGTTACAGTTTTGATTCTGACATACAAAATTTTGAATAGTTCCCCAGTTCTCAGCTGAGAATTTGCAGGCACCACCATATCTACATGTAATCACCCTCAAACATTTGCACTTAGATAATGAATATTTTAGTGTTCTTCATTACAGAAAGACAGAAGTCAAGAGTCACAAATGAAGCAGCTGTTGATTAAGACTGCTCTATTGAGAGCCCTGAACCTCTCCACGGTTCTCCAAGAGATAAACTAGGGAACAGCATTTGATCTTCGTGATGTGTCACGTTGTAGAGCTGGAGAGGTTTTCTAAATAGCTGGGAGCAAGCCCTTATAGGAAGGGTCAGAAACCAGGCTGCTGTCATTATTTCAATGGGTTGTGCAGGTAAAAGGTAGAATTTGGTTAAAAATAACCCAGAGCACATGCTCCAAACCTCTATTTTCCAATGGAAAGGGATATTTTGCATTTGCAAAATCACCAAGTGTACTTAAGGGTGTTATTAGCATCCTGAGTGCTAACCTCACGCCAGAAAATTAGGCTGTGCTTAACACTTGGGTGATAAATCCCAGTTGTCTATATGCTGTTATATTGTTAGAATGGTCCCAGGCCAAATGCAGTTCCCCCAGACAACTCCTGGATGTGGTTCAGAAATTAACATAAGGCAGGAGCTATTCCTAATTGACACTTTGGATGCAGTCACCCTGATTTGAAGGTTAAGATGGTTTAATAGTATAGATGCAGGTCATTCTGTGCCAGTTGGCTTCAACTACTCAAATCTCTTCTCTCACCATTTAATTAGCTAAACTAAAGATACAGCCAAGCCCACCAAAGTAATCTCTTTTACTCCTTTGACTTCAGTTGTAAGAAAAACACTAAATACAAACACTTCAAACATCGTGCTAGGTATGTAAATCCGTTTACAGGGGTTAAAGGAGAAGTCTGTGAACTATTTCCTTTGTATCTCCCGTCACTCAATCACAGAGGCAGCCTGCAGCAGAGGAACTTGGCTCTAGACTTTTCACAGTCCAGGTTAGGCAAATATGCACTGGTGGACCTACCCAGCCTGGTTTTTCACTTCACTGGGGGCTAAACTTACTTTTATCTGATTGCCTTGCTAAAGGGTTTTTTCCTATTTTGCAGTATTTTAGTCTTTCCTCTAAGACTTTGTGTTGTTCATTTAGGATTTCTAGTATAGAAACAACCTTTCTCATATCTCTTTGCTCAGAGTGTTTTCACGTACATGCAGTGAAGCAAGTCAAATGAGCAGGGAGACTCTTTTCACAATTTTCCGCTCTTTACCTTCCCAAATACACTAGAGACAATACCAGCTTTGTGCATATTAGTCCATCCCTAATATTTAACCCTAATGTGTGGAAGGGGCGCTCAGGGATTCTAACTACCTTATAATTTTTTGTTGATTATGCTAATGTAATTCAACGTCCTTCACATGCAGCAGTAACCAGTCCATGAGAAGGAGAAAGTACAGATTAAGCTGTTGAACATCAAGAGAGATAAGCACAACCTGAGGTGTTCTCTTCAGCTTCCTAAACCATGTCCGGCAAGCCAGACATACTAAATGTCTATTTAAAACAAAATAATTTAAAATCATAGTGTTTTGCCAACTCTTCTTCATTTCCATTGCTCCAAATAATGCAATTTTCCCTGAATAATTGTTGGTACAGGCATAATCTATTAATTCCGGCCCAGCTGCCCAGTGGATACCACCAAGCATCATTTGCTCATGAAGGATATGTGCCCCTGCTCATTTGCAGACATATAAATGCATGACGTTCTGCTCCTCTCCCAAAGGGGAAAAGCAGTGCCACATCTTCCATCAGAATTGCCACACTCTCGCCTCCCGCTGCTGCTAATTTGGCTGGAAGAGCTGCGGCTGCTGAGATTTAAAGGCTTGAGGAAATGCAGACATTCTGTTGTCACTGGAGTTAATAAGCCAAACAACTCAGATGGTTGAATTCTGCACTCCTTCCCTGGCTGAAATCGGTGGGAAAGGAGCCAAAGGAGCCTGTGGAAGTTTGATAATGCACGGCTAGCAGTCAGTCTGCCTGCATGTGTGCAGCCACCAAGAAACAAACATTGATTAATCTCTGGTCTTATTGTGGAAGTTTAGTGCTGGTCAGTGCAGCAGAGATGGGATGAGGTTGAGCAACTTGAAAAAAAAAATTCCTTTTTTTTCAAGAGACTGAGAGAAAGAGAGAGGGAACGTGGAGAACCAGCCACAGCAGCCATCCCCAGTTATTGCAACAACTTTGCTGTTTCTGCTCCTCAGGTAGAACAAGGTCCAGAGACAGAAAATCCTGTTCAACAGACAAGAAGAGACTTGATGAAATCAGACCAAAGAGAGATTCAAGGGGACTAAATAGTCAATCAGGACAGTTCTTATGATATTTGAATGTCCAGTTTCATCATTTTTAGAGTAAAAATTTATCATTTTACCTTGTTGGAACCCTTTTTCATTTTTTATATACTAAGCAAAAATAGAATGACCTATTTTGACTGAACTGAAACTACTCTTTTATACCTCAGAACTTCACTGAAATATTTAAAAGGGAAGACAAATTTCAGAAAAGATCTAAAAAACACATGATTTCCCTTTGTTCCATTCATCACAAGAATGCACCCTGTAGAGATAGAAGGGGTGACATCCTCATCTGTAAACTAGGGGAACAGGCACATGTTCCCTAAGGAAATAATTAGGGGCAGTTAAACGCAGTCAGACTGAGGAAGGGATCACTCACGTTGTGCTCAGCACTGGTGAGGCCACACCTCAAACCCTGGGTTCAGTTTTTTGCCTCTCATGGCAAGAAAACCATTGAGGGGCTGGAGAGTGTCCAGAGAAGGGAACGGAGCTGGGGAAGGCTCTGGAGCACAAGTCTGAGGAGGAGTAGCTTGGGA
>VYZR01096559.1:14699-35416 GCA_013400675.1 Oxylabes madagascariensis
AATGAGGCCAAAATAGCAAATTTTAGTTCATTGCAATTGTTGTCTTGCAGTAACTGTGGAGTCCTGCCAATCCACAGCTCCATTCCAGCCTATGCAGTGCAGGCAGACAGCAGAGGAAAGTCTGCCCTAAGAGGACAAATCTTCTCTAAATAGTTGGGCTGTATAGCAGGAATGTGAGTCCTGCTGCTGAACTGCTGCTGACCTGATCAAACAATAACCAGATCAATAATAATGTAATCCTTCTGGCCAGACTTCTTGCACAGTTGCCTTTTCATTTAATCTATAGCAATAAAGTCAAGTCTTTGCCTAGGTATTTTTATTAATAGTTTTACAAGCAGAAGAAGAGTAGCCTTAGGCAAGTCTTTGCTATCTGCATGTCTCAGGACATTATAATCTGAAAGGATGCTGTCATGGCTGATAGCAGTTGTGTAAGATGATTACAAAACCAAGGGAGCTTTCAGGCCTGTTTACAAAAGCTGTGCTGTTGTGTCTTCCTCCCAAGAGCTCCAACAGTTATTTTACTGTGGAGAGCAGCAGGGGAATTGGCAGGAATTAATATTTAGTCCTATTTGGGTGTGATTGCAGGTAATGACAGGGTGAGTTGGTGGTGCAGCAAAACCTGCAAAAGTAAGAATGAGGAGATCTTCCTTCATTTTCAGGGAGATTACCAGCAAATGGCTTTGCCTGTCTCTGCTTTCTACTGCCAGTCTTGCACAGCAGCTTGTTCCCTTGTGTACTCCCACCTAGCAGAGGGCCTGTGTCCTTAAACTGCGTGGCAGAGTGGTGATGTGATCAGTCTCTTTGCGTGCTAGTAATACAAGAAACTATTCAAAGGGTTTTTTGGGAAAAAACCCCATAAAATTCCTGTTACAGTTTTGGAACATGCTCATACTGAGCACCTTGTGCAGAAGAAGTAATAGTAGCCTTGCAGTAAGCAGACAGTAAAATTGTTTCCAAGGGGAGATTGTAGACAATGACTAAGATGTGACTTCTGTGGAGCTTTGTTTTAATGACAACATATTGCTGTATATAAAACACATACCTTGAGGTAAATTCATAGCCTCTGGCACCGGCCTCTGAGAGGTTATTGCATGTTCAGTGTAACCAGACAGGCACAAAAATTTTTATCTTGAGTTGGCCTGTAAGCAGCTTTGGGATTATATTGCAAAAAGCTCTGTGATGCCTGGATTTTATGCATTTACATTAAACCCCAACAATTCCAGGAAGCATCTGAGTTCTTGTGCTGCTGATCACTTGCCTTACTCTTCATTAAAGACTACGTGGAAGGGAGAAAAGCTGCAGTAATGGCATAAATCATATGAACAAATAGAAGAATATCTTCCTCAATTATTTTTAAAATTCGTCTGCAGCCTTTTCTGGCACGTAGCTCCTGTTCTTTCAGAACACAGCTTGCTTAAGCAGGAGCACGAAACTGTAAAATACCACATCTTCCAAGCTCACAGTCCCCACTTGCTGTGCTTGGTTACACGGCCATAGTGAAAATGGGAGTAATGTTCAGGACATAGAGCAAAAGAGGGCAGCTGAGGTTGTGCTTCCAGGAGCTGGGGCTGGCAGGCAGGCTGGATTTTGTCCTGGACTGTGCTGTGGCACAGTAAAAACTGGGATCCACTTACTTGGGCTGCTGAGCTCATACGTGCTTGTGACGTGTCACTGGTCTACAACACACAACTGCAGAGAAGTTTTATATACTAAGGTGAGCAAAGGATTCAGAGTTTTTGACATGGGATTTTGGTTTGTTCTGGGCCTTGATTTACAAGAACTTTAAATGGAATTAGGCATTTCTTTCCTGGAAAAATATGTGGATGGAAAGCTCAAAAGTTAGCTTCGACCTGTCAAAACCAAGCAGTGTGAAAGACTTCCAAGGTAGTTACACGTGAGCAGAGATGTCTGTGTGGGTTAGATCTTCACAGCCAGGTTGTAACAGGGACTTGTCACAGCCTGGCTAATCACCGTGGCTGAAGCACCGAATTGATGTATCCTTGCTCCTTCTGGAGCTAGGTCATTGTGGGCTAATTTGGATATTGATCCTTCCAGTCTTGAATTAAAATTTTAAAATCACCTTGTGCTTCCTGATGCATATTCTGTCACTGTAAGGTGAGCTACTTCCCTGAGTTAATAGCTTTGTTCCTGGCCTTGGCACAGCCTTCCTGTCCTGCTGGCCACAAGATATTTGGTGTGATGCAACCCCTAAATGCATTCTGTTTGCTGCCTGGGTGCTCTGCCCATCCTAGGATTGAGGAGAATATGGAAATGTGTGCATGGCCAACTGAACCCTTAACTGGTCCCAATTATCAGCATCAGCAGAGTGGCTTGTATAGAAGTGGCTTCAGACACTTGAATTCTTTGGTCTCTACTGACATTGTGCTGTCAGAGAAAAATCAACAGGCAGGTTTATTGAGAGATGAAAGTAAAAATTGCAATTTTTTAAGAGCAATTTCCTAATGGTGCTTGAAGTGAGGCTGGAATTCATGCTCTGACTGCAAAGGGCAGCTCTTGGGACAATTGGCTGGTGAGCAGCCACGAGCTAATTGGAGCAAGACAGCATTTCCCAGTGCAGCTGTTCTGTCCTTGTTTGCACAGATGAAAAGCACTCCGAGCAAACCTTGCTGGCCAAAGTCTTTCAAAATCCAGTGAGAGCAGCAGGCTTGGGAGTGTGGTGTTCTGCTCCCTCCAAGGGAACTGCTCCCTGTTCCCCTTGGCTGGAGCCAGGCTGAGTGGGAGTATTCTGCTCAGCATGAATTCCTGCCCTAAGCATTCCTCCCTCCCCGCTGTGCCCCAGTGATGCTGCGCTGCTTCAGATTGTCCTAATCCTCTTCTTCCCATGTCCTCTTCCCTTTGGGGGCTGGGCAGCTCCCTGACAGCCTCTGCTGCAGCTTAACTCAGAGCATTAGTGCTCCTGTGATGGTGTTTGACAGGCCTCATGTTTGATCTAGAGGGGGAACGTTCACCAACACAAATAATATCTGAAATTTTGTTGCTGGTGACTGGGGGCAATTAAAAGCTAAATGTCACACGGCAGTGTAGGCTGCGCTTTCCTAGTGAAAATATTACATGGTGATTTGGTGGCAGCAGTTAATTAGTTCGGGCAAATGATCTCTTGCTGTGGATGTTTATCAGTGCAATCACATTTATAGTCAGGCTAACAGGGTAGAAAAAAGGGAAGGGAATACTCTGCCCTTTTGCATTAGGCAGAGCAGATCACCGAGTGGTGTGACTCTTGCAAGACAGGGACCTGGCTCTGTGCTTTTCTCCTCAGTTCTCTGCTGAACAGAATGCTCAGCGGCAAGACCGTCTCCTGAAGGTCACTGAGCTGCACACAACAAGAACTGACAGGTCTCTTTCCAGGATCTGGCTGAGCTGCAGTAAATAAAAGAAAATGAGAGGCATCCAGGTTCAGCAGAGCTCTCGGGAGGGGTGTTCAAAGTTCAGACCAAAATGGGTACCAGAGACTGCTTTGTGTGCTCGGTGCACATCGAGTATGAGGACTTCCAAATCAGTGTGCTTGTGTCAGGACACGTTGTGCGGGGTTTGCAGAGTAGGGAACTGTCTGGCACCCTTCTCCAGAACAGCACTGAACTCGGGTCAAGACTGCAACACCTACTGGGGCCCAGAAACACAGTGCCCTCAATTTAACTAGCTTTGAGTGAGTTCGTGGCAGACGCATTCTTGTTACCCAGTCTAGTCTAAAATGCACTACATCAATCTTCTCTATAATTTAAAATAAAGCTGTTCTGAACTCCTAACAACGTCATTTGAATATGCTTAGCTTGAGCATGAAACAGTGTGTAGGCTGACTTGTTAAGTGTGTGTGTAGTGGTTTAAAGGAGATACAGAGCGTATTTTTGGGCACCACAATGAGAGTGCTGTGGGATGAGTTGGAGAGGATCCAGAAGAAAGTAATTAGAGTAATCTGGGGCACATGATCTACAGAAGTTTGGATGATTTTAGGGGTGTGCAGTAGAGGAGAATGGAGGAAGACATGAATCTTGAAATGCCTGGAAAGGCTGTCCTGAAGGTTAGTATTTGATACTTATTTATGTGTTGGGGATACTGAGGGGGGAGAAGTGGCAAAGATATTTCTGGCTGGATGCTAGGAGAAGCCTGGAAAAAGATTACCTGGAGAGACTGTGAAGTCTCAGTCAGTAAAGGTCTTGAGGAGGAGGTTGGGGGAAAGCTTTCTCAGAAACTACACTGCTGTTGATTCAGCTTCGAAACAGATGAACTGGCAAGAAGATTTTGTGAGGGTCCCTTCCAGTATTGCCTTGTGTAGACAAGATCAGAATGAACACTGGGCTACCACCTATGCTTTGAGCTGCAATTCAAGTAATTGGCGTCATTGATCTTTTTTATTTCATTACTGCACACTAAATCACTTTGGTTCCATTCCAAAATTCCTTTACTCTGGTGAAAGTTGGATTAAATCCTTTCTGAGCAATTAAGAGCACCCTTATGTTTCCAAGATATTTATTCCCTACTAATTTATGTATTTAAAAGCTTCCTGTGTATTTGTAGAGAATGAAGATGACTTCACAGGCCCCCTCTTTCCACTTTCAGTGCCATGTTGTGTAGATGTTTGAGTTGTGACTATTGTAGACTCAGTAGGAGTCTTGGAGAATTTATCTGTGGTGACTCTCCATTCTGCTCCAAAAATGAACAAAAAACATCACTCAAGAATAATTTAGATATGATGGTGTTTAACTGTTTTACTGACATTGTCAGTTCCTGGTTTGTGGACACAGAATCCTGATGTCGCACATTATCAGGGAGTGCTTTCAGCAGCGACGTGCTGAATTCAGGCTCAGTACTTAATGGTACGTGCAGTTTTTGGGGGGTTGTCTCACACACTGTCTTCTGCAATGCTGTGCTACATCTGTGTTTTCTTGCCTTTCTGACCCCATTCTTTTGCTAACACAGGTCAGCAACTACTAAAAATGGTATTGTATACCCACTGGGAATGAGAATTCCAGATTCTGCTGTGATGCCTCCGGGGCCATCTCCATGTCCTTGTTAGCTCTAAGTAGCTGCATTGGCTTCACTCTTGGTCAGCTTAGAGAAGAGATAACTGGGCAGGGATTGAAGGAGATGTAAATCAAATGCTGGACCAAGAGAAAATTGAAGCAGTCCCTTAACATCGTTCTCATTAGCATAAGATGTTTGTGGGCCATGGGAATNCTGAATTCAGGCTCAGTACTTAATGGTACGTGCAGTTTTTGGGGGGTTGTCTCACACACTGTCTTCTGCAATGCTGTGCTACATCTGTGTTTTCTTGCCTTTCTGACCCCATTCTTTTGCTAACACAGGTCAGCAACTACTAAAAATGGTATTGTATACCCACTGGGAATGAGAATTCCAGATTCTGCTGTGATGCCTCCGGGGCCATCTCCATGTCCTTGTTAGCTCTAAGTAGCTGCATTGGCTTCACTCTTGGTCAGCTTAGAGAAGAGATAACTGGGCAGGGATTGAAGGAGATGTAAATCAAATGCTGGACCAAGAGAAAATTGAAGCAGTCCCTTAACATCGTTCTCATTAGCATAAGATGTTTGTGGGCCATGGGAATACAATTTACAAGTTGTCCTCTCAAGCCCAAATTTGCCTGTTGCTCCTTGCTGGATAAATACAATCCATTAGTTAGAGGCTGAAGAGGCTTTTTCCACTGGTTGAATTATTTCAACCTGTTTCTGAAACATTTATGTGGTTTCATGTGTTGTTTTTAAAGCCCAAATCCTCTCTTATTGCTGCAGTAGAGATGAATGTCTATGAGGTTGAGTGGCAACAAAGGGGATCTGCCCCTTCTGCACAATCCTAATTGTGGCTCCGGGACTGTGGCCATGTTCCCTTCCTGGTGTGAGGGTAGGAAAACAAGCAGAGTGTCTTGTTGGCATCACCTTGTACAGGGCTCTCTGTTTGCTTTGCTTGTCCTCCTTTGCTCAGCTTTTCCCACATCACACAGAAAAGTGAGATTATTTGAGTGTATGGGTAACAACAGCTTCAGTCACTGATGTCAGAAGTATATATTAATAACTGGGGGGAAAATATTTTGCATGGGTATTTTTTGGGCAAGATAGATCTGTTCATGAGATGAAGCAGCCTGCACCCTCCCTGCCCTTTGCTAATGTTACATAAAGCTGTTGCTGCTCATGTTCTACTGGAAGATGAGGTGCTCAGCAGAGCCCACTGAGCAGGCTTTTTTCTCTTGCTGCTGACTCCTGCTGTGATCTCGCCTTTGTGGTACCTTAGTGATAGTGTCTGCTCTGGACTCTCTTTGCACACTGTATAATTTTGGGATTTGTTCTTTTTGACTGTGGAAATATCTGGAATTTTAATATGAGAATTTTTTTGCCTAAGACTCCTATTTCCCTGTAACCATTTCTGTGAGCACGATGAAGATACTGATTTTTGTGCCTAGCAAAATACTGTCAGGAGATTGAATTAGATGCAAATTTCTCCTCTTCCTGCAGTTGTTTCCGAAAGGGAGATCTAATTGAGATTATTCTAAGGGACAAAGTGCGTGCTTAGTTGAGGAAGTAGCATCAATTGTAGTGAGATTGAGTTCACACTATTTCCATTCCCCAGAAGGGTGAGGAAAGTTCTTGTCAAGTCCAGAAGCTGTCTTCACACAGACCAAGCTCAGCTCGCCTTTGAGTTTGACAGATGTCAGTGGTTCTGGAAATAGCCAAGGCCACGGGAATGAAATGTGTTCTGTACACAGTGATGCTGCAGTGTTGTCACCAGGAGTGTAGAAGCCTTCTCCTCATGATTTCCAGATCAGTTCTTCAACTGTCACCGTTTTGGAGCTGAGAAAACCTACTGATTTCTTCATCAGCCCCAGTCTCATTTATGAGTCCCAGGCCCCATTGCTCAGAAGAATAACATCTTCCCAATGTGCTTCTCTGCCTCCCAAAAGGCTGGGTTAAACTGGAGTTGGCTGAAATGTGAGGATGTAGATTTAGTGGTGGAGTCATTGGAACTGTGATGATCCATGACTGTGGTATCTGAGTGCCAGCCATTCCAGCTGTCAGTGCCCAAGCCCTCTCCAAAGTTACAACTCAAACCTTTGGTGATCCCAACCACAGCAGAACATGAGGAGAAATGATGGTTACAAGTGAAAACTTACACCTATGGTATTGAGGAGGGCCAACATCAAAGGATGCTATTTTGTTGCTTTAGACTGGGAGTACTAATTAGAATGAGGGTATTAATTATACTTTTTATCATCTCTCTACTACTAACTTGTTCAGTTGTGAATGCATCTGTTTTTTTGTTCCTCCTGTCTAGGATCAATCTGTTCCCCCTTAAAAAAGATATGTGCACATGGAGAGCATTTTTCACTCACCTCTGAGAGCTCTTTAGCCTTTATCAGACTGGAAATGCTATTCTGCACTGAAATCAGGCAAGCGCCGTTGTGCCTGTTCTGATTGTTTTGCTGTTGACATTTTTGAGATTACGCAAAGAAGGATCTGTGCAGTGTGGTGAAAAGAATGAACCCAAACCTTTAAGGTTACTCTGAGGCTAGTAATGAAAACTCATACAGCTCAGAAAATGTGCCGTGGAACTGACTGGAGACAGTGCTATGTATGGGCCAATTATTCCCAAGAACGATTTCCAGTTCAAACAAGCTCAGACTGTATTTACAGCAGAGTGATAGTGGAGTCAAGGGGATTGTTTAACTTCTGATGCACTTTGATGACATTTGCTATGTTTCTAACAGGAAAGATAAGCAGATGCCAGGAACAAGGTGTAGAAATGGCAGTTTCCTGCCCTCAGTGGAACTGCACCTGCTGAGTTCAGACACGGACTTGAGGGGAAGAACGTCCCACTTTTGGAGCCTGGCTTTGCATTTGCGTTTGAAAGGAAAGAAGGCAGACGGAAGAGTAATTAATCAAGGTTTGAGGAAACAGGATCGTGGAGAGATTTATATCCCTCATCTATATGGATAATGGCTCTGTCAGCTGCATGATGGGCTCTTGGAGGGGCTGCTCTCTAATGGGGTGGGATTTAGAGCTCGGCAATGCTGAGACAGCTGAGGGTGGGGACGTTGCTACAGGGTGATACAGGCCCCCATTACCCATCTTCTGCTTTTTTTGTTCAGAAGAAAAAAGGGCAGAAGAGATGGACAACATGGTTTGTCGATACAAGCAAAAAGCTAATTTGTAAAGATTTGTGAGTTTGGTTTGTTTGTGAGTAGAAGGATCACACCAGAATGGCTGAAGTGTGTCCCCTGCACTTGTGTGCCACGGTCCTGTGCAGTTGGTGGCAGTGCTGGCTCTCTGCAGCCAGGGTGAGGTGTGTTATTCACTGGCAGTGCTGGCTCTCTGCAGAAGGGTGAGGATGAGGTGTGTTGTTCACTGGCAGTGCTGGCTCTCTGCAGCCAGGGTGAGGTGTGTTATTCACTGGCAGTGCTGGCTCTCTGCAGCCAGGGTGAGGATGAGGTGTGTTAATCACCGTGCAGTCCCGGGCGATCACGAAGGGCTGCATTGCAGCATCACCCCCGAAGCCAGGCTGACAGGAGAGCTGCACTTCAGCCACACACTCACAATGCAGCATGCCAAACACCACAGGCACGTGTGTGGAATACCTGGCGTTGCTGCACCCAAATGGCCTCGTGGACCAAGAAAGCATCCTCAATTTTTTCATGGGTTTTACAGCATGCTGAGCGTCCATGGTCCCCACTACATGCTATGTGCCTCACTCACTGATTTTAATCCCTAGAATAAGTCTCTTTTAAGAGAGCTCCTTTAGAATAAATCAACAACGCTCACTGTTCTCACCTGTCCCTGAAAAGTCTGGGTTTTACAGAAACTGAGGAGCAGCAGAGCAGTGTCTCCCATAGCTGCTTTTGGGGAGAAACCTGTGGCTGTTGAGGCGAGGCAGTGCCGCCATGGCCTGGCGTGCACAGCAGCACCGTGCAGGGTGAGCCTTGCCCTGCTGCTCTTCCCTCCTGTCAGGCATTCCAGCTCACTCTACACACCCCTCACTTGTCAAGTAAAACGAATGCTTTTGGTGCTGAGAGCACTGGTCACTGTCACAGCGAAGATGGATGGCTTTCCAGGATGGATGGACATCATCTGGGAATTTGTTTTAGAGGTTGGGGTAGGGTTTTTTTCATATCAGAGGAAGAAATTTATATCTTTTGACAGTAGTCTCCTGAGGGCCTCTCTCCTTTATTGATACTTCAATGTTGTCCTTTGATGTAATAATCCTGCATTACATAGGCTGTCACTCAGAAATGATGAAGGTGGACTTTTGGTGTAGAGGAATACCACCAAAGCAGAAAATAAAAATAATTATTTGAATTTATGAGACAGAGACAGCTATACCTTAACTTAAAGGAAGATGTTTCTGCACAGAACAATTCATGATGAATATGAAAATTAGCCAGGAGCTTGGTCTTTCAGAAATATGATCCAAACTGACAGATTTTGTGTTTACACTTCATTCAGGCCATGTCCTCAGACAGTTTAAAATGCACAGATAGCATCCAATAGCAGTGGCACTGTGGAATTCAATGTTTTAAAATTTGGCTAAACACAGGAAAGATTGCATTTGACATACCTGCCCTTGAGTGAAAGGATTATGTGCTTGTTTCATAAATCCAAACAACTGATAAAGAATTGCTGGCTTGTTCACCAGGGCAGTGCATTAGAACACACAGAAACTTGCTTTGGAAGGGATGTCCTTGTTTTAGCCTGGGTGTATTTTGTAAGCAAGTTCCCCACTGGCATCAGATTTGCAAGGATGACTTTAACTGCTGCAGCCATATCTCGAGGAGAATGTCTCTCTGCTGACCAGTGCCTTAGATACAGCTGCCTTGACTTAATTTTTGCCATCTCCAGCTGGGGATGAGTTCAACTTCTAAATTAGTTTCCGAAGCTTCCAAGATATTCTGTGCTGCATGCAATGATCTGGAAGTGGTAATGTGTCATTTGGAATTCACAGTTCAAAATGCACGCTTAGCATCTCAGGCTCACGATTTGCTGAAATGCTGATCTGACCAATTCTGCTGTTCTGATTTCCTTCTCAAAGCCCACAGTAAACATCCTTAGTGGTGAATTTAACTATGAAAGGCACCCTGGCCAATGTGACCTTGACAGAATGTTTTTTCCTTTTAAAGGGGCGATTATTAACAGCTTTGAATCAAATACTTAAAATATTTCAAGAGGAATAATATTTTCTTTGGAAGAGTTTTCTTGCTGTAGGGTGAGATTGTATCTGACACATCCAGCCACAATTCAGACCTGGAGCTGAATGTTGTGGAAGGACTCTGAAATGAGGCACCTTCTCACGCCAGTTTCCTAGGAAGCTTAATTTTATTGAAAGTAAAACCTCCTTTTGTTCCTATGATATTTGAAAGTTTATTGAGACGCATCAATCAGTAGGTTCACTATCTTGAGGATAATTCCATAAATCTGATTTGCAGTAATCTATCATATCCACATCACCAGACTCCCAGGGAACAAACACTTCACAGTGGGCAGCTTAGTAAGAACAGTATCAAATGCATTAGGCTGTAAGGCCTGTCCTTGAGTTCTTCAATGTATTTAATAAGAATATCACTGTCCACGTACAGTTTGAAATGATTTTGGTGCAGAGTCTTTCACTCTCACATGTATCGCTGGCAGGGAAGTCTCGAGTCCCTGGGGAGGAGAGGTGTTGGGGGCTGACTGGTGTGGGGTGCAGCTGGATCTGGTGTGAAAAGTCCCCACTTTAACCCCAGCCAAACCCTGAGGGCAGGAGACTCAGCCAGGGCACCTCAGGGCTCCGACCTTTTTTCCTTGTTTTGTACTCCTGGTCTGCAGCACAGGTACTGATTATTAAAACCTGCCAGTCCTCTGCTCTGGCAGCAAAGTTTGCGCTAAAAGTATAAATATGCCATGTCTGAGTGGGTTTAAATTTCCACCTTGTCTCTGCCATGAGGTAGGTCCCTGAGCTGATGTGGTGCCCTGCTGTTCTGCACTCATCTTCCAGTGGCAATGCTCTTGGGTCTTTTTCTACTCCAATATAAAAACTGGATTACATTTGGCCATGTTCAGCATCCGTCCTGCAGCTTGCTCAGAGCTGATCTCCCAAATCTGTTCTAAATAACACCGAAGAATTCCCCTGACTAATTCAGAGCCTGTGACTCTTTTGTGTAGCATCGTGTGATTCAAATGTATGCTGCAAAAAGCCTGATCCCTTAGTTATTGTGGCAGTTGTAGTTAAATAATATTAATCCTTGATGTTCTGTTTTCCCCTCAGAAATATTTGGTAGCATGATCTCAGGGATTTTCTTAGAACTCAGATTAAAATATAAACTGGGACAGAGGGATTTCCCACAGGTAAAGCAGTTTTAACAGTATTTTTTGATGAAAATATTGTATCCCCAGCATGAAACCAGATGTGTTGTGTGTTACATGAAGACTGGTCATGCAAAATAATGTCAACAAAACAATCTTGGTGCCCCTTGAGACTTATACTTGATAATGCACAAGAGCAATTGAAAGTCTTCTCATGGCATTCATTTTTAATTACTTCTGTGGTCCAAGGTCATAGATATAAGCCACTTGTCAGCCTGGATAGCTTCACCAAGATAAAGACTAGATTTATGGCATTTATGCAGAATTCTGGGAAAAACCAAAGGTCACATTTTTCAAATTGAAGTGTTCAAAGTTAGCCTCTTAAACCCGTCCTCAGACACTTGGATAAACAGCCTGCCTTTCACAAGTGCCAGCAGAGGCTCTTTGTGCTGACTGTGCTGCAAACAGCCCGTGCCCAGTGCATGTGTCACTCATCAGCTCAGTTTGGGGCTTGCAGGCCTCCTCCAGGCTCTGGTGTTGGTTTTGACTTAACCAAAATGAACATGTTGTCAAGGCTTTAAATTATTATGAAAACAATTCTTCATTTTTAATTGTTCAAGTTATAATGTGGATGGTGCCATTGTAAGAAAGATCTGTGTCTGTTTTGTTTCCATGCAAAGTTGGTGTGAGCAAGTGGAACATTTTAGAGACTATTGTGATACGAATTGTTTTACATCCTAGTGGCAATTCTGCATAAAAATTATCTTAACCATTCTTTGCAGTATGTTTTTTCAGGCCAGTAGCTAAACCTTCATGTGTAGTCGAATTTTCTTGTTTCTAGACTGTGAAGACAATTTTTTGCTTTCTGGCAACAGAATCTTCAGCAAAGACTTAGCTTCCAAGCTCTTGGTCTTTCGAGGGTGTGCCTGAATGTAGACAGAACAAAAATGCAGAATCTTTGGAAATATAAGTCAACCAGAATTTTCTACAGCAGGCTTGCATTCTTTCCTTTGTTTAATAAAGTAACAGGTAAAAGAAAGGAGGGTCCATGACAGCCCATGGTAGCTTGGATTCCTACCACTCTCCTGGGAGTGCTCTGAGGAAGTTGTTTCAGAGGTGAAGCAAATCATCGCTAAATCAATAGAATTAAAATAGACAAGTGTGAGATTTGGGACATAACAGCACTTGCATGAAGAAATCACCAATTAAGCCTTTGGAAAGTAGCTGCAGAGACAGGAGGAACAGCAATTCCTGAGAGAATGGGGGAACATTTTCTATTGAAGGTCTTCATTTGAGGGCTGGTGATGGCTAGAAATATTGGTTCTGTCTGAATTGTTTAAGGGTCTTTCATTTGCATTCTGGAAGAGAAAAAAAAAGGATTGAAACACAGATTTTGGGAATGCTTGAGTATGCTCCAGGGCTTTGGTTCAGATGAACACAGATTAAGTGAAGGCAGAGCAATAAGACCCAGCAGCAGTAGGATAAGCGTGGCTCCTTTGTCTGCACGTTCCCATAGGCAAGTTTCATATATATGTGCAAACAAAAGCTGAGAGAAGCCCAAAGGTGATTCTAGGAATGATGCCACATGTAACCATGCACTGAAGTAGCGGCAAGGGTTGAGATCGTATAGGGGAGTCTGTGGGAATAACCTCTTAAATAAACAGTGTGTCTCTTTTTGCCAGATTGCTGATCGTCCAACTTGTGGGATGTGCCTATAAGGTTTTGAAAATCTGGAGCTGATGCTCTTCTAAAAATAAACATATAAAAACAGATAAAAACAAATAAATTCCTGGAATCTTTTTGACAAAATCTCTTCCAGTCCATTTTTGTCAGGCTTGTCAGCTGTACTAACACTCTTTGATGCTGCTTTTACCTCCTATGTTTGCTGAAGTAGGTGCTGCCCACTGTAAATAACTATTGTTCTGGTTTCCTGGCCCATTTCCTTGAATTTCCTCAGTTTTTGTTACACTTCTGGATAAGAATGCGTGGATATGGATACAGGGACGTAGCATTTTCAACTTTGCAGGTGAGCTGATGGCTCACTGAGGACACTGCTGATCTGAAGTGACTCTGGTCACGCTCCACCAGGCAGTGTCAGATGTGTTGTTCCCCAGCCTGGCAGGATTTTGGGATGCAGTGCTCTGATGATAGGGCGGCTTTGGTGCTGCTGGTGGTTTTCGCATCAAGGGAGAGCAGTTTGGTCTGGGGCTGATTTTTACTCAAGACATAGCAGGCACAGGGCTAAGCAGCAGAGTGAAATGGACAGGTGAGAATTCCGCACGAGTTTGGAATGTCAGTGCTTGTTACCTGATAGGAACGAGAAAAACAATCATTTTAGTCTTTCACAGAGGAAGCATTCAAAAAATGATGGTAGATTGTTTCACCTCCACACACACACACATCCAAACTCCTTTAGATTGCAGCCACTGCAAAGAATAAAACTCCTTTTTGGGGCAGTAAATGACATGCCAGGTATTCCAGCCTGCACACCCTACCAAGGATATGGTAAAGAATGTGCCTGGGTACTAGAAAGGTTTTGTCTGCTAGCTTTGATTGCTGCCATTAACTCCATGCTTAGATTGTGACAGGGCTTAAAGGACTGAACTCAGATTGGCCCCTGGTGTGCTCAGGGTTGTCCAGACATAAAGTAAATAGCATTTCCAGAGACGTTCATCTGCAAAATGAGAGCAAACAGTCACTATGGATGAGTAATCAGACCTGAGCAAATAAACAACAAATACACGGAGGAGGAGGACATGCCTGCTTTTTTCCAAGTCAGTAGCTGTGATGGGAACAAGGCCAGTGAATTAATAGTTTATGTGCAGTACAACAGAGGGACTTTTCAACAAAAGACTGGGCTTCAGATGAAGAAAGTATATTTATGTGCTTTCCTACCTGTTTTTCCCACTACGTCCACTCTTCTTCAAACCAGTGAAGTCCCTTCCCCTCTCCCAGCTGTGCCATCACCCACCAAGCCAGGAGGGGGCTGGGGGCAGCTCTGTGCCCTGTGTGTGCCAGGGCAAAGTGGGCCAAGCTGCAAGTGCATAGCAAGTGGTGACGTGGGAGTCAGAGCTGCAGAGCCATTCATAATCCACGTCTCTCTTCCCCATAATTATCTCTGCTGCCCGAGAGAGTTGAGAACTCCCTTAAGCCTCCCTGCAAGTCATTTCGATTCTAATTGGGATATAAAAACTCTTGAAACCTGAGTGGGTGGCTCAGTGCATTATTGCTGATGAATGGTACCCTGGGTGATGTGCCCAGCAGACCCACAGAGGATCTGTGCTTGGTTTTCCAGTGAAGAGCTGTCCCTTTTGTTTTCAAGCACAGATTTGCTCTTTACCTCAGCTAATTAGGACCTGGCTTCATTCACAAAAGAAATTCTGTTTGTGGCACTATACCAAAATGTTAATTAAATTTTGTTATATTGAATCCTTTCCCTTCTTAATATTTCTTTAAAATGAAGGGGATGAAGCTTGCTTTCTCCATTTAAATATTTTCTCTTTCCTTCCCAGTCTGTGATTTCTCCTTCAAAGATTGGCTTAACATGGTTTCATTACCTACCCAGAAATGTCATCATAAGGACCTCAGCTCTCTAGGCTTGGTTTTGAAGGACCATGTTCCTGATGATTTTCTCGATTGTTTTGGTGGTTTGGTTTGGTTGTTGCTCCTCATGAAGCTCATCCTAACTGGCCATTGTTCCCTTGTTGCTAATTCCCTGCCTGACTTCCCTCTTCCTGTTAAACCGGCCCATAACCATAAGGAGAATGATGAGAGAGGGTCCATCAGCACAGCGAGAGCTGGAGAACTGCACTGCTGGGTCAGGATGGGGTGACATCACTCTGATGGATTTCACTGTGGCAGCTGCACAGGGACCTCCCTGTACCAAGCATCTGATAAATGAAGCACATAATTGAGAACAGGACTGATGGAGGCTGCAGCACTATTTCCAAGGAGACAAGGCTTCAGCAATCCTAAATGGGTGAAGGGGAGGGTAGAGGGGCTCTTCTCACCTGGGCAGTGTAGTCTGGGTGGGGTTCCCAGCCCCACGCATGCCATTCACTTGTTTATCATTTTGAATCTCCTGAAGTGCTTCCTCCAGCAGCTGCACTGTGCTTTCCTGTGGGCTGCACACAACCACAGCAATCTCTGCTCAGTGAGGCAGAGGAGATGATGTTGTTAGCTCTGAATTAATTTGCTCTGTGAGTGTAAATCAGCCTCCTACTGTTGTTTTGGTGAATTATTTTAAATGTAAATGCTACAGAGACAAATGAAATGTGTGGATGTGGAAAAAACACACTTGAAAGAACGCAAATACAGAAAAAAAGGTTCCCTTTGTCAATATAATGTGCTTTTAATAAAGTATGGATGCTCTTGGCTTTCCAAGCTGTCTGTAATCATCACGGATTCCTGTCCTAGCCTTACCCCTAAAAGCTGTAGACTGTAAGTCAAGTGAAAACAGATAACCAACATTTTGGGAAAATGCCTCTAGCCCATTTTCCTTCAGTCCTGGGTCATTGTTCAGGCTTGTGACCCAGACACATGTCTGGAGCTCCTCGCCACTGGGGAGCCTGCTGGGGCTTATTCCAGCTGAGACATAAACCTCTGTGTGTTTGAGAGAGCTCTGTTAAGAGGCTGTGCTAAATTTGGGGCTGTAGTGTCCAGATCCTCTGAGGAAACTATTGGAGAGATTTATTCTTCGAGAATAATTTTCCAGTGAGAGGGTGTGATCATATTCCTTTAAATTTTTTTTTATGGTGATAGGTGTATGGGGTTTTTTGGGCACTATTTTGGTTTGGGATTTTGTTTGAGCTTTTTATTTGTTTGATTGTTTAACAGCAACTTGTGTTCACTAATTTGTGGCACTTGGAATGTATGAGACAGGTCCATCCTTTGAGAGAGGAGCAGAGCACAGATGTGTGGAGCTGCATGACTTGTACTAGGTGCCATTAGTCTTAACTGAAGTCTGGACTACAGTTAACATTTATTTTCTAAGACCTCCAGTAGATGACCTAATTCCAACTTCATCTTCCCACCGGTTTGATGAACAACACAAAACCTTTTCTCTCTATTTTCCCCTCCCTGCCATCTCTGTTGGTGCTGAAGATCAAGGCAATGCCAGTGCAGCCCCACTGGTTTGTTCTCCAGTGTCACCTAGGCTTGATTGTGAAAATCCCACCATAGAGGCAGCTGCCCTCCAATTATCCCAATTTCCCTCTAAGCAGGATGCAGTTGCACTGGCAGAGTGGCAATGAGTTGTTCAGCCGTGGCTCGTCTTTCCCTCTGGGCACAGAGTGCTCTTCTCTGTCAAGCCACAGAGCTGCAAACAGCCCCAGAGGCTTTCTGGTGGCATGGAGAGCTCTGGAGCTGTGTACAAGTACCTCTTGGAGTTGCTTGGCATCACCTTTCAGCAAGGTAGGGGCACAAGCAGAGCCCAGCCAGGGCCCTTCCCACTACTGCCTTCTTATACCTGCATTCCAAACTCTGTAGGGAGGTGTAAGCAGGATGAACCCTTCTCCTGGACCATCTTGATCAAGCTCCACTTGATTTGCACAGAGCCCTTCCCTTTTGTCTGTGAATGCAGCCCAAGTGCTGCCTGCTCAGGGACTTGGACAGACCACCTGTGCCCCTCACTGGTTCCAGTGACGTGTTTTGTCTGAGTTTTGAAACTTCACATTCTCAAGATAATTCTTCACGGAGTCAGGTTTTTGACACTTTATTTATATGGATACATTAAAAAAGAGTTTGTGTGGCATTCTTTTGTGAGCTGCTCTTGTTAGGATTATCTATATGCTTTTGTACTGTGATGACAAATCCCAAGCTTGGGCTAGGACTAACAGCAGCGTGAAACAGTGTTTTAGTTCTTGCCCATATTGGCTGAAGTACTAAATGTTGGTGACTCCCCCTCCCTCTGTTCCTGTGTCTGGGATTTGTTGCCATATTTAGTGAAATTTATCAGGACAGAGGTATAAAATATGAAGAAATTTGCTTGAGTTAATTGGTGCTTGGCTTTACTTTTTGACAGAACATTGTTCCTTGGTGTGGCCTGGCTGCCAGGGAGGGACAGGTCAGGTCAGTGTTTCAGAGAGGCCGGGCATGACTGTGCCACTGAATTCCAGTGTTAGACAGGGATGAGCACTTGGAGGTGGCAGGAATGAAGCATCTAAATTAGGCACTGTGCAGTTTAATAGTGGCCTGTCCAGCCAGTGCTGTGCTGTTGGGAAGGCTGATAGACTGTTTCAGCAATGTCTGCTAACTTGTCTTTTAAGATTTTTGTATCGTGCTTGCTTCTTTTCTACTTGACCTAGTTTATGCTTTGCGCGTTAAGTCAGTTCCTATGCTAAAAGCCTTCGTTCTCCTACTTCCTTGATGGTTTTCTAGTGCATTGGGTCATCATTCCACACTACTATTTTATTTATTTGTGGTCATGCCTTTCATTTAACCTGCTTCAGAGCAAACTCTTATTTTTCATTAATTTAATTCTTCCCTGCAGCATTAGTTCAGGAAAATGTGTAATGACTATCTTGGGCCATTCTTCCTCAAGGATTGAGAACTTTCTCATGCCTATGAAGTGTAGTTCTGGTGCAATATGTCTATAAGGACTTTTTTTTTTTTTTTTGGCCAAGAAAAACTAATCTCAAATGCAGTAGCAGGTCTTGAGACAGCAGAGAATTGATGAGCTTGGTAAGATCAGAGAGGAAAAAACAGTTCTCTGGTAAAAGCCAGCACAGCTCTGCACTTAGCAGAGCAGAGGTATAGAGCATTTTAAAGTAACACAGATAAATACCTCCCTGGAGCTTTTGCTTTTTCATCTAAGCACAGATCAGAGAAAAAAAATAGGAAAATGTGGGGGCAAAAAACAAAAGCTTTAAAGATGCCAATGAACATTTTTCAAGCTGAAGGTTACTTTTAGCAGTGAAAATAGCAGAAAATGCGTAAGGGAAAAGCAATGAAGCCATGTGTAAAAATAAGGGAAAAGAAGGAGATCAGAGGGCTGCAGGAGAGTTTTGAATTAAGTGACTGCTGACTTGATTCTTATAAATTATTTCTTTTTATTTGTTCTTGAAAAACATTTCTAATTTGTTTCTGTGCTACATTAACACACTGAGAATTGTTCATTATTATCAGATAGAGGTTGTTTAGTGTACAAGCAAAAAGTGATAACTTTAATGTCCTAAATTTAGTTTTAAAAGTCCCAACCATGGTAACTCTGCATGAAATTATCATATCAGTGGTATTCCAGCTGGTTTTGAGTTTTATATTAGTGGACTAGATCTTAACCCCAGAATTGCTTTATATGCAATTTATACTACTGGCATATATTCAGTGCAGAATTTCTGTATAATGAACGATGTGAGTGTCAGACCAAAGCTAGGGGAATGCTTGATTTTTTTGTGAAATGTCACTTAAAGTTAAATGGTTGGGTCGTTCCATACTTGTAGAGAAAATTCTGCTTTAATCATAAGCTCATATGCACCTCTGTGTCCTGAATTGCCATCAATACCAAGTGGAGTTCCAGCTTCAGACAATCTTTGCTGTGTTATGCCTATTTATTGAATTCAAAGCACAACCAAGCAAGTATTTGGTTTAAAAATAGCTCATACTCGTCATTTTGATGTCAGGTCACTGCATGGAACTGATAGCTGCTACACTGAATTTACACCTCACTGTTGATAGAAGTGATCAAGTGGTGCAGCCTTAGCAAACCATCTCATGTACTGAAAGTGTTGATGAGGATGTGCTCTGCAGGTCTGGCTGTAGCCTCTGTCAGCATTTTGTTCAGTGCTAATGGGGTGCAGCTTCGGTTTCAGGTAATTATAAGCTAATCAGTCATGGGGTGCTTTTTTTGACCCAATGGCACAATTAATTGCACAAGGTGCACTTGCATTATGAAGGGAAATGAGGGCTCGAGACCAGGTTTGTGAGTTGCTCCCTTTTAAAGCTCTACAAGGTCAAGCTCAAAAGATTTTTTCACCTGTTCTGCAAAAATGTGGAGGGTAACATCAGGTAACTTGCACAGCTAAGACTGTTGCCAAGGGTGCTGATAGTAAGGTCCGTGTTTTCATTCAGTTTTACTCCTGTAGCCGTGTCAAGTCCATTGAACTAACATTAGGATTTATATCAGCTGTTCTGGGCATCCTGTCTGTGCAGGTACTTGCTTCATGCACAGAAATCTTCATAAAGCCCACTGCTTTGTCATGGAAACTGTTGCCCTAGCAGTTGCTAATCCAGAGGAATATGTCAGCAAGTGTTTTCTATAATCACTGTCATTTTTCACAGATTTGAGAACAGAAGGCTCATGTTCAGTAACCAGTACAGGGATGGGATGAATGATACTACATGCCACTGAAGGGTATTTGCTAATACCTTGAGGAGACTTTAGGAAAAAGATCCTGCCCATGAAACAGATGAAGTGACACTTTCTTCTGTGCAAGGAGTATAAATGCCACATATTTATTTCTCTCAGACTTGAGACTTCAGTGTTTATTGTAGCTGCAGACTGTGAACCCTCCATTATCTGTAGCTTGTTTAGGGCTGTGCTGAGCAGAATGGCGTTCCTGCGGTAATAATGGATAATTCTGGAGCAAACACCCTTTTAGACATCAAAAAGGATTCTCAAATGAGTGGAGAAAGAGGAAGGTGAAGGTTTTTCCCAAAAGCTGAGACTTCCTTTGGCCTGATAGGATTTGGCAAATCATATTCCTCAAGGTGTGAAGTGGCAGACATGAGCTGCTTTTTACCTAGTCCAGTTTCTTGTCATCATAGCAAGGTCCTAATAAAAACACATTTGTGCCATCATTGCCCTGTGCCTTTTTTCAGACCGTGTTTTCCTATTTTTGCTTGATCTTTTTTTTGCAACATGCAACAGTTGCCAAACTTTTTAAATCGTATTTTCCAGTCTAGAAAAAGACACAATCATTTAGGGGGGTAAAACATGACTGAGAAAAATTCTCTGAAAAACAAGCATGCATGAGAGTGGAATTGTGTCACAGGAGAAATTTCCTCTGTAGTTCCCTTGTCTTTTTTCCCTTTGTGCTGCATTATGGTGCCCCTTGCCCCAGTGAGCTCCTCTCCTGCTCAGGCTGCTGACGCTCCTGTGCTCCGTGCCAATTTGTGCCTTTTGCTGTTGCAGTGATCACTGACGGAGCGCTGGACAAGACGGCACTGACGGACGATGTGGGGAGCGAGGAGGATCTGTACGAGGACTTCCGCAGCTCCAACCACCGCTATGGCCACCCCGGCGGCGGCGGCGAGCAGCTGGCCATCAACGAGGTACGTGCTGCTGCCATTGTGGGGGCCTGGAGCCTGGCAGGGGAACTTCCAGGGCAATGTCCTGGAGGGATCTACCACAGGCTTCCAGAACGCCTCAGAACTTAGGCTGAGAGAAAAAGGCTTCCCCCAGGGTGCTTTGGGAAGGCTGACCTG
>VYZR01096561.1:9707-20611 GCA_013400675.1 Oxylabes madagascariensis
ATTCCACTACTTCCCTGGGCAACTTATTCCAGTGCCCAATCACTCTTTCATTAAAATGTTTTTCTCTGGTATCTAATCTGACCCTCTCCTGGTGCAACATAAGGCCATTTCCTTGTCCTTTCAGTTGAGACATGGCAGAAAAGACTGACCCCTACTTCACTGCAACCTCCAGTCAGGCAATTGTACAGGGCAATGAGGCCCCCCCTGAGCCTCCTTTTCTCCAGACTGGACAACCCCTACTCCCTCAGCCACTCCTCATCAGACTTGTGCTCCAGACCCTTCCCCAGCTCCACTGCCCTTCTCTGGACACACTCCAGCACCTCAGTGTCATTTCTGAAGTGCAGTCCCGAACTGGACACAGCATTTGAGATGAGGCCTCACCAGTGCTGAGTACAGGGGGACAATCACTGTCCTGGTCCTGCTGGCCATGTTATCCTTGATACAGGTCTGGATGCCATTGGCCTTCTTGGCCACCTGGGCACACTGCTGGCTCATATCCAGCTGCTGTCAACCAGCACCCCCAATCCCCTTTCTGCTGATCAGTTCTCAAGCCACTCCGCTCCAAGGCTGCAGTGCTACATGGGGCTGTTGTGACCCAACTGCAGGACCAAGCACTCCACCTTATTAAATCTCATGCAGTTGTCCTCAGCCCATCGATTCAGCCTGTCCAAAATCCTCTGCAGAGCCTTGCCACCTTTCAGCTGATCAACACTCCCACACAACTTGGTGCTGCCCACAAACTTACTGAGGATGCAGCCAATCTCCTCATTCAAATCATTGATAAAGATGTTGAACAGGACCAGCCCCAGTACTGAGCCCTGGGGAACTCTCCACTAACACTTTTTAACAAACACCTTGTAACAGAACATTAACACTTGCCTCCAAATCATTACCTGATCTTGAAATCTTTCAATTTCTCTGCATTCAGCTTGGCTGTGAGGAAGTCTGGAAGTTTGCGACCCAGCTGATGGAAGCTATACAATAAACACTCCACATAACTGAACTGCAACTTGGGCTCTTCATTGCCAGCATTTTCCCCATTTTCTGCTTCCTCTGGAGGAAGGGGCATATACTCCTGAAGAACAGAAAGGAAAACAAATGCATGAGACATGTATGCTGACTGACTGCTCTTCCACAGTGTTTGAATTGCATGGTTTATCAGTGTGGACAATTTGAGAAGTATCCACCATCTCCATACTAATGGATGAACTACTGAATAAAGTCCTGGTGCAGGTGGTTTGCCTACACTCCTGTGTCTCCACTCAGAGGAAATACTGTGGTGGTACTACTACCACAGGAAGCAACNAGCCACTCCTCATCAGACTTGTGCTCCAGACCCTTCCCCAGCTCCACTGCCCTTCTCTGGACACACTCCAGCACCTCAGTGTCATTTCTGAAGTGCAGTCCCGAACTGGACACAGCATTTGAGATGAGGCCTCACCAGTGCTGAGTACAGGGGGACAATCACTGTCCTGGTCCTGCTGGCCATGTTATCCTTGATACAGGTCTGGATGCCATTGGCCTTCTTGGCCACCTGGGCACACTGCTGGCTCATATCCAGCTGCTGTCAACCAGCACCCCCAATCCCCTTTCTGCTGATCAGTTCTCAAGCCACTCCGCTCCAAGGCTGCAGTGCTACATGGGGCTGTTGTGACCCAACTGCAGGACCAAGCACTCCACCTTATTAAATCTCATGCAGTTGTCCTCAGCCCATCGATTCAGCCTGTCCAAAATCCTCTGCAGAGCCTTGCCACCTTTCAGCTGATCAACACTCCCACACAACTTGGTNGGTACTACTACCACAGGAAGCAACAATGTACTGCACCGATGTTTCTGAAATAGTGCTGAATTTGCTTAGAATTGTCAGTGCAGATACACTGTTTAATGAGATCAACATGAGTCTCTCATGACTATGAAATTTAAAAAGAAGAAACACACATGAGTTTACTGGATTAAAAACATTATTCAGCTAACAGCTCTCTATCTACAAAGGCTTTAAAATTGCAAAATTATGTTCAACCTTCTATCAGTGGACAGGATTACCTCAGAAACAGCCACTTCAGAAAAAGGATAAAGAGATGAATACATAAAAATAACTTGTTTGATGAAAACTTATTTTCTTAGTGTTTTACATGAATAAAAATTGAATTAGTCTTACCAGTAATTTATCAAACAGTTTCTTCAAATTTGATTCAAGCTTTTCCATATCACCACAAAATGAACTCATTTCAGCAAGAAGCTTCAAAACCTACACAAAGGATAGCCAGGTTTATGTGTGTTAACGGAAAGTACACAAGCTTAACATTCAACCTAAAATCAATTATCACATCACTATGGCCAGCACAGTAGAAGCCAGCTATTGCAACTAAACCCCTCCCAAACAGCAGGAAGGAATACAAGGAAGAACATGCCTAATTTGTTTTTCCTGTCCCTAAAGAGAAACACAGGTTTGTGTGTCTAATCCCAACAAGTATTAGTCAACAAGTAAACAAAACTTCATCACCCACATCTGCAGCACAGCTCACCTTTAAGCGACAGCCACAGAGATCTAACTGAAGCTGTAACACTGATTAATGTAAAACAAATTACAGACATTAAGCCACTCCCTTAGGAGGCTAAATTAGCACAAACTATGCAACCATCATTTCAGTAAATGCTATGTGCTTTAAAAAATTGAGAATAATATAAAATTGATTACACTGATCTACTTATTCTACCTTGCTTCAAAAGCTTGGGACAGATGACACATGCTTTAAAAGGCAATGCTCAGTCATGCCTCAATAGAGCAAATGGTTTTTTCTAGAGCAGCTACTTCTCCTACAAGCCAAGAAATGAAAACTACTTGAGGAAAGAGCTTGTGATTTTTAAAATAGCTGTCTTTATCTGGGATGGTTATTTTTCCTGTTTGGAAGATGTTTTAGTTTTGGCTTACCTCTAACTGGATATCAAGACCCTCCACTAGAGTAGTCAAAGAGCTGAGGTTTGGTAGAACATGCTCACAGAAGTAAGTAACGAATTTTGTGGAATGAACATTTTTCTGAAAAGAAACCACAAACAAACCATCACACATTATTCATGTTACTCTTGAGTCTGAAGGAGCTAAATGTTTTTCTCCCATCACCCCTCCACCCTTATAAATGCCTGCCTCACAGCTGCACCGTAAAGCTTTATTAATCTTCCCTCTTATTCCTAAGACACAGATCTCCTTTTGCAGGTAGCCTAAATTCAGAGAATGTCCACAACAGCAGCTGAAAAGATTGCTTGCAACCCAAAAATAGACCCTTAATTGCCTGGCACTAGACTTGAAACAATCAAATTCATACAAAATAATGTGAGAATCTGGTCATAATTCACTGTAACACCTTAAATTTGAAAAGAGAAGAGAAAAACACAAGGTATCTTTGCATTTTGAGGCTTTAAGGATGTTTTCCAACATTTGGATATATTAGAGGTTAAAGGTGGAGAAGTACTGGTTTGTGGTCTTTCAAACACAGTAATTGGGAACACCCAAACCGAGCTTCAGCCATCACCTTTCCTCAACACTCCTCATGCAAAGCAAACAATACATACTGAGAACAATGGCACTGCCTGCCGAGTGCACTGCAGCAGCCTGTCCACGCAGTCCGTATCTGATGGATTGAACGTTTGCTCCAGGTCAGCCTGCTCGGCCACCAGCTCCACCAGTTGCTGCCTCCCACTGACCGTCTGTAAGCTTTTTAATCCAGACAGTATTTTCATGAACAGAACAAATTCCTCGCCTGTCACATCTTCCAGAACCTGAACAGAAAAACAGAGAACATATTTCTGTGCTGCTAATTTGCAAACCTCAAAGTCAAACCTACTGGATTTGAAAAGGTAAAGTATGCAAATATTTAGCATTTAAATTTAGCATTTAGTTATTTAAAAACACACAAGTTTGAAGGAACACATGAAAGCATCCTATATAACTGAATGCACCTACAAATTAAAGCAACTGTCATCAAGTTGTTTATAAGAAACAGGTTTTTTTAACTCTTAAACTTAAGAACAAACTCCTATCTAACAAAAATCAAATGCTTCAGGCAGAGTAAATGTTAAACAAGTATATACTCATTACTGGTTCTTTTAAAACTTTTTGCATCTTTCTCAGCTTAGGGAATGCTCAGAAATCTCTTAAGATTCCACAAAGACAAGTGCCAAGTCTTGCACCTGGGATGAACCAACCTCCCTGCAACAGCACATGTAGGGGTGGGGAACTGCTCTGCTAGGGGTCTGGGTGACAGCAGGCTAAATACAAGTGACAGCACCATTCCTTGGGTGACAAGCAGTGTTCTGGGCTACGGACAAGAGCACAGACTAAGGGAAACAAAGGGACAGAGGCTTGACAGGTCCTTGGCTGTGTCCTCATCTGACCAAATCTGAATACTGCACCTAGTGTTGGTCTCCCCTGTATGAGGAAGTGCTTGATAAGCTTTAGGAAGGCAAACAAACAAGGTGATCTGTGTCTAGAGCTGTGAGGAGAACCTAAAGCAATCAGGCTTTTCCAGCCCAAAGGAAGAGAGCTGTATGTGGACGTGGCAAACTCACTGATCTTCCAACGCCTCAGAGCAAGACACCACCCACAGCAGCCAGGTTCTTTGATGAGGTGTTCACGGTCAGAATGAAACAATGACACAAAACTAAAATGGGAGGTTTCAACTGGATAGAGGGAAAAAAAAATTCTGTTGAGGACAACTGAACATTGAAGCTGGTTGCTCAGAGGGTACAGGAACTCTCCTACGTTAGAGGTTTTCAAAACCCAATTGGAAAAAGCACCAAGAAGTCTGACCAGAATTCAGCTGAGCATGATTCACTGATCAATCTCTCAAAGACCCTTTCCAATGTGAATGAGTGGGTTCACTTCTAATCAAAGTCACTTTTACAAAATTAGAAGAGCCATGACTTTAACATTACCACAAAAAAATGCTGCAAACTTGGGAGTGTATAAGAATAAGTAAGTACAAGATCACGTTTGTACAATGCTCAGACCTCCAAAGCAACACCAATGATAAGGAATGGCTGAACAATACTTCAGTTTGAACCGAAATCAGACACTCACCTTCTTTGATTCAGTCAATATGAACTCTTCCACCTCCTTTGTCATCACCTCCTCTGGTAAGGTTTTCAGTTTTGTAGAAAGGAACTTAATGGCTCTCTCTCTCACAATATCCTCTCCCTGAAGAATTTGACTGAATAAACCTCCCAAAGTCCCTGAATGGAGAATAAATTGGGTAACACAAATTATTTTAGAAGTTATGACCTGGACCTTTTATGCAGAAGGAAGAAGTTTCCCCTTTTAAAATTCCATGACACATTTTAAAATAACTGCTGCACTAACTTTAAAAAGAATTACAGATTTCATGTATCTTGACATAAAAATCCACTCTTTTATCATGCAGACTCACAGTCTGCATAATTCAGATCCACAATTATTAAGTTCAGTACTGTTTACAAAACCAAACAATTAGTATGTGTCTCACTTTTGCACTGTACTTAGAAGACACAAAATTGAGTCCTGTTCTCAACCTACTACAGACTGAGGAGTATCAATAAAAGCCATGTAGAGAAAAACGTGTCCTTTACCTTTAGCATCCATCTTAAATATACTGAGCAAGGCATTGTTCACCAAATTGAATTCTGCAGAATCATCTGGAGAGAGAGAAAAAAATTAATATACATACACTCGAAATGGAAAGGTAAGAGCAGGAAAAAAAAAGATTGCTAATACTGCACAAGAAGTATTCTGTCCTCAGCATTTAGCTATAAACAACGTAACCTGTATTTTTAATAACTATTAGACTGAGAAAGTTCAAAGCCATGATTACGGAAGTTGGAAGCAAAAAAATAAAGCTATTTGTCACTTTAGCCTCCCCTGCCAAAACCACACCTTAAAACTTGATAGGACTGAAAACTTGAAGGAAAATTATTAACCTATATACTTAGTTATTACAATAAAGAAGCTAACTTTCACTTGATTAATGTAACATGCATAATTATTTATTTTTAAACTCTTAATTAATTGACAATATTTCTATGTGGCAACTATTTGTCTCTTAAACTAAATGGAGAATGGCATAAATCTCAAAAAAGTCAACCCAAAACTTATCTTCTGAGAAGCCCAGAGTCTCAACCATGCATTTTTAACAGAAGTTTGAACAACTAATACTTGGCACTTTATAACTTACTGGGGTTAAGTGTATATTAAATTCTGCATTTACCCCCAAAATATTTATTTTGTACCAAAAATGCATGGAACAAAATGCCCCCATGCTTTTTCAGGTTCCAGAAACTGGATCAGAAATTTAGTAACTTTTTTGGAAAGCAATTTGCTGCAGTCCATAACTGGAAGGTTCCCCCCCTTGCCTTTTTCTACAGCTGCTCTCAGAGAACTTGAATGAAAAATAATTGTTTTATTTAAAACGAAGATTTTCAGTTTAGATTAGAATAATTAGTGACCTTTCCGCAGAAGCAGCAGCCTAACTGTACTGCAAATATAAAGCAGGTGAAAAAGAACACAAGAAGGACACGAACAGCATTGGGATAAATTATGAATCCACGTAAAACATTTCACAGGACCAAAACTGTACACATATTTAGGTGTGCCACGAGGAGATCAGCCAGGATGTGTCTCCTACCTGACTGCAGAAGCTGGGTCAGTATGTCTGCTACCCGAGGAAGATTATCTCCAGTGGCAAACTGAGGCAATTCTTTGATTGCTTGTCGCCGGATCTGTCAAAATTGTCGATAATGTAAAAATTAAAAAAAATTTAAAATTTTCAGGAATTACATAACACCTCAAATCCCCCTATTTTGACATATTCATGAAGAACATATTTTTCTTAGATCTAGGCAGCATTGGAGAAAAACCAAATTCAAACAACACTTTTATTCACAAAATCATTCATAAGATCAACAAAATAAAGGCTGGAATGTGTGTCATTAAGGAGTTTGATTTGCTATCAGGAAGGAGAGTTCTACAGATGTGCATATGGCAGGGATAAACTCTAGTGTTTGCTCCCAGCACTGAAAAAAATCCTTGAATGATCTGCCCAAATCCCTTAAGACATAAACAAAGATGCTTCAAAGGTACAGCTTCCACCAGCACCACAGAAGCAGCTGAAGCATCCCAAGAAGTGTAAAAGTCAGAATCACATCCCCGTGGTTCTCAGGTGCAAACAAGACTCTGTCTCCCAGCAGTATTTATGAGAATCAATTACCACAGAGTGTCTTTTGATAGGAAAACATATAAATGCTATTGAAATAAAATCTAAGTTTCTTTCTACAAGGTTATTCCTTTCATCAGTAGTGGGAGCTAAAAAAGATAAATGAAAACTGATGCATCTTCCCAAATCATCGCACAATTAATTAAATGCAAGAATACAATTAAATTTATGTTTTCCAAAGACCAACCCTACCCTCCCAAAAGACACAGCCCATTAAACAAAAAGAGAATACAATAGCAAAATATAAATTCAAAGTATCGACTTGCTACAAGGTTCTTATTCTTACAGAAACATCTTCATCCTCGCAGAGGTCTAACTGGGCATTGATAGCTGAGTCAGCTAGCTCAGGAAAATGCTTGAAGAACTTAGGAATGAACTGGGCTGCAAGTCTCTTCTCCTTGGCACCTCCTTTCACACCATCCAAGATCACCTGGTAGGCATCCTTATGCTGAAAGAAAAAAACCAGAATACATAAATGGAAAAATCCTGGGTTATTCTCAAGACAAGGAAGGACTTTTTTTCTCCTGTTCTCTCAAACTATTTAAGTGACCTGTATAATACAAGCTTCTTACAAAGGAATATAATTTTCCCTTAGACTGACATGACCATGTCAGTTTTGTAATATTTCCCTCTGTTGCCTGGCTTTTATGGTTACTCTGGCTTCTGTCTGTTCAAGCGTGCACCACTCCAGCTGCTGGCCGCAAGGGTAACCTCCTGCACTGTGATTAGATTAGTGCAAGAATTTATGATCACTGCCACTGAACTTGGCCAGTTTTTCAAGGAATTTCTGCCTTTTGTATGCTCATGCATTGTCTTGAGATTACCTTTCCCAGTGACTGTGCCAATGCAGGGGATCACGAATTCTTGTTAACATATATGGTGATAAAGCATCTCTGGCACCTATTCAGGTAGTTAAGTTCACCTGGAATCGCTGGTATCTATCCAGGTAGCTAGTCTGGGATGAAATACAGTGCTTGGAAGAACTGTTAAGGGAAGCTAGATTAAAAAAGAATCCCAGAAAGCTCCAGTTTCAGATACAGAAATATATATTCTAAATATAGGAATAAACAGCAACAGTAAAATAATCACTAGCAGCTCCAACTAGAATCACACAGGTGCTTCTGATTCCGTGCCTGCAGGACTGAAACTTTAAATGAATTCAAGTCTTTGTTGTGGTTAGCTGTGTCTTTGTGAAATAGAAGTCAGCATTACTAGTGGAAATCAGGACCTTTTAAGATTAATTTTCCTTATGGTTGTGAAAAAGAATGCTTAAAACAGCCGATCCTACTTTGAACAGCAATGCTGACAGCACAAGACACTTTCTTTGCTTTATTTACATTAAATTTCCCAGAGCCACATATATCATCACCACTACTGCACATGAAAGTTGTCCCACAGCGAATACAGATACTGATTTACAAAGCAGCACACTGCATTAATGCCCTCTAAAGCAAGCTGCAGGCTCCCTAGAGCTTGTTGATAGCTCTGTGTTGCCAGAATCTGAATTGGAGTGGGATACAGATCTGGATGAAAAATCAGCAGTGAAAGAATCCGTTGCCTTTCAGCTGAACCACATCACCACCCAGTTCACTCTGTAGTTGGGCCAGTGAGGAGCAGAGCAGTGAGGAGCAAAGGCAGGAATGAGCCAGCACAAACCAGCAATGAAAACATCATTACAGACATGGGTTCTCAGGCTGCACGTTAAGAACACAGAACATCAAACTTAGTACATATGAAAAAGCCTTCCCACAGCAATGGCACAGAGTAGCCTGTGTTCCCTGCATTTGTGCTCCTGCATGCTAATTACTCCTACCATATAGGCAAAATACCAGGAGTTCGTTTTACCTGGCAGCACGGAATGCTCTAGAAAAATCACAGGCAACTACAGAAGCAGTGTGATCCTTCTGTTTTGTGCTTTCCCTTCCCATCTGTAACAAAGGAATATCCTAAGGTGGAGACAATGTCCAGAGCTTTGTTTTTACTAACTGTTAATTGACCAATCAGCCATTAACTTCTCTAGGTTAGTTCTTGAGCCAGTTCATACCCTACAGTGCCCTGTGACAAGTTTGACAATGTGTTATGAAAAAATGTTTGTCTCCCTCTTGATTTTCAGCCAGCTTCCTAATAGTTTTTTTCACCTTCATTCCACTTGTGGACACCTCATACCTGAGCCTCTTTCTCAACTGAAACACTCTTTTACAAGCTCACTACTTCCAGTCTTTTAAAATACTTCTCTTGATGTCATAACTTCTGGCAGTCTCCACGCCAGTGCTCAATGTTTCTTTACCTGAGACAGGGTGACCATGAGTTTTTGCAGTAAGAGATCACGTTCATAAAAGTTGCTAAGAGATAATAAAGCACTAAGAGATAATAAAGCACTAAGTGGGATAAAACTGATGAACAAGGAACAATTACTGATGGCTCCTCAGAATGGAAAAATTGGAGACATCAAGCAAGACTGTGAAACGACAAATTCAAAGAGGTAACTCTGTCACAAAGGTTAACGAAATGTTTTAACAGAGAACCTTTATGAGCCCGAAGCACATTCAGTTGACCAAAGCATCAGAAAAGTTCACTGAAGAATAACCTCACAAGCCAGGTTCCTTACAGACACTTCCTCTGGCTCTGGGAAGCCAGAATCTGCAGAGGGGCAAAGCTGGGAGTGTTTTAGGAATCCCCATTCTATACTCACCCTCAGAGGTTCTTACACACCTACCCTGTCACAGACTGCACTTCCTAGCCATGCTGGAGTTTGCTTTACCTAGGGTGGCCATTCCTTCTTCACAAAAATCAAAGTAAGATGAACTGTGCATTTCTAAAGTGGCAAGGTAACAGCACGTTTTACTCTGCACCTCTCCCCATAGTTCCCTACATTCTATTTGCACTTTGTTTCTGGTTCTGAGGTGATGTTTTTGTTGGACTGGCTGCAAGGGTGCTTTGTTTCACTAGGGCATAACCACACAAGCAAAGTGAACGGACCTGAATTAAAATGAAAAAAAACTTCAACAACCCCCTGCCCCCAACCAGCCACCAAATTATTTGTTCTCTTAAAGAACTTTCTAAATGACCACATATAGCAGCATTCTCGTTTAGTTTAAAACTCATGGTTAGATACAGATATGGCAAAACTACTTTTCTACTTATTGACATTAGGGCCAAAAGAAAAAAAAAAACAAAAAAGCAACTTCTGCTTTTTCAGGGAGCCATTTGGGAAAATGACGAACTAATGCAATTCCAAAACTAGTTGTAACTAACCACAGTATTTTCTATTGGTAATATACTAAGTCATCCTCTTTTCTTGAATGATTCAATAATNGCGGGAGCTGCGCGCCCCTGGCAGATCCGCGGCCGTGCTCTCATTGCCGACCCCCCCGCGCCGCCGCGGCCCGGAGGAAACCCAAACCCACCCCGAGCACGGCCCCGGCGGCTCGCCGCGCACAGGCCAGCAGCCCCTCTGATGGCACCGCGGCCCGCCCCGCCTCGGCCCGGAACTCCTCGCGGCGGAGCTACGCAAGCCCGAGGCCTAGCGAGGCCTTGCAGGCCGCAGGCACACCGCACCTGGCCCGCCGTCTCCGTGGCGTCCGCCAGGATGCCGTAGTTGCGGTAGAGCTCCTCCACGGTGGGCATGGCGCGGCGGGGAAGGGGCAGAGCCGCCGAAACACC
>VYZR01096564.1:10558-27404 GCA_013400675.1 Oxylabes madagascariensis
CAACTGGATATTGAGGATGCAGCGGTTCAAGGTAAAACTGTTTGTTCTTCACAAAGCAGGCAAATCTTAGAAAGTTTTACTGGCAGTTATGAAGTTCTGGTGGGGTCGGTGCTGCTCAGAGTAACAGAAGCCCTGGTATGAAAACAATACTGGAAAATATTTTAGGAGATGCAAAAAGGGAGGTGAAAGGCAGGCATGCTCCAAGTGAAATCAAGCCCCAGTAGTATGGGCCTGCTCACCTCCTTCAGGAATCAGGAATTCAGAGCATCCAAGAGCTGCCTGCCCAATCTACCCACAGCACTCGATTCAGCTGGGACACTGGAAACACCCAAACGGTCCAAGACTGATTTCCCTGCTGTAAAGCCAAGAGAGTATGAGCACTGCAGATGAGCTTTACCAATTCAGAATGGTTTTAGTATTTAAATAATTGGCTGGATTTGACATGCTACCCCTGCTGTCTTCAACTCCTAGCATATTATAATTCATATATTATGGATATATACATCCTGTTAGTGGGGCCAGCAGAACCCAGAAATGAAAAACCATCACATTGAAAGAAAATTTAAATGAAACATTAAACTCGGGTACTAGTGAGAATGACAATTACACATTTACATAACAAGCATGATGCTAGAACTAGAAAATTCCCTTCTAGGTACTGTACTGCTCATAATTTCTCTAAATGACACTTCAATAACTACATTTTTTTTAAAATCTGTCCCTCAAAAAAACTTCACTGTATACATACATAATTTCATTTAAGCTTGCATCCATGTCATTATTTAATTAGACAATAAGCCCTCCTCTCTCACACAACCAGTAAATAACATTTATGTAAGATTATTTTGCAGTTTCCACACCGTGTTAATTGTTTTCAGCATTTCAAATTTAGCTTTTTACTGTGAAATAACCTTGAAGATCTGTCTGCAGCTATTGTTTTAAGTTTCACAGCAGTCACAACTTTCCTAACCTATTTGGCTCAAAAAAATTTTCAAGACCAATGTAACTCAAGGTTACTCTCTCAAGACAGAGACATCAGAAATTGATCTATTGATCTATTGTCTATTCAGACATGATATTGATCAATTTATGACAGGCACAGAAAGTTATTTTTATATTATTTTTTTCTTTTTAAGAAGTCCAGCCATGTGCTGGACACCAGAATTGCTGTGTCTTGCTCCTCAATTGCACCTCAAAAATATTACCTGGACATCTTGGAAGCCAGGGGGAAAAATACCAGAAAAGGGCACTGAATTGCACATTTATGAACTGCAGAGTCTTTCATTCCCATTATTCTCCTAATAACAATGATCCAATGCACAAAGGATGCTTCTCCTTGCGTAAGGAGGGGAACTCAGGCCCCACAGAACACTCTGAGGTCTCTGCAGTAGCTTCTTCCAACCCCAAGAATGGATGCTCCAGAAGAGGAATGAGTGTAATTCATTTCTATTTATTTCTCAACTGCTGTACACAACCCTCTGCTCTGAGNTGATACACACACGACCTGAGGCGAATTTGGGTTTTTCATGCTTCATTATCTACACAACCACGTTAAACACCAGCTAATCAACTCCATTGCATTGCTATATATGGGTGTCTTCGGAAGGCAAAGTTTGAAAACTTACATTTCAAACCCAGAATATCTTTCAGTAATGAAATCAGAATTGTTATTTTGCTCCACACTCATTCCTTCTTGTCTTCTTTACATCTTCTCTTTACTTCCTTTCTCAGTCTTTGCTTTCAAGTCCTATCACAAATTGTGAGATTTCACCTATTGTGGAAAATTGCAGTTTGCCAACTTTTTTTTGCCATCCTGGTGTGTCCCTGTGTGTCAACAGAAATGCACTTGGCTTTGAAATCAGTCCAGATCATACAGTGAGCTTCAGGACTGCACCAAGTTTGCAAATAGGTTATTGATTGCAATGTTTAATGTTGCTTTCAGTGGTTTATAATGGGGCACAGGTATCCCCTTCATTTGGTATCTCTGCCTAACAGTGCTTAAAATTCACAGGGCACAGTGCTGGCAGCTTGAAATGTATAAAAATTTGATTCAGGGTTGTGTTTTTTCCTGAGGTGTTCAGAAAACATAGGCTGAGACAATGCTTGTTCAGAAGTAAATTACAGAACAAAACTGTTGCTAAAACCATTGTTCTTCATTGTGACCTTGGCTAGGAGGGGTTTCAACACAAGCCTCTCCAAGGTGCTCATGGTNGTCTCTGCAGTAGCTTCTTCCAACCCCAAGAATGGATGCTCCAGAAGAGGAATGAGTGTAATTCATTTCTATTTATTTCTCAACTGCTGTACACAACCCTCTGCTCTGAGCCACTAAAGTTTCCATCAACCTCTGCCTGAATCATTTCCCGCTCTTATTCTGTTTTGTAAATAAAGGCAAACAATAACTGTTCATTCCGTCTGCAATATCTCAGAACTCCTCTTTCTCGACAGAAAATTAAATTTCCCTTCTACACCTGTTAGTCAGCCTTTATTATCTAAATACAAGCCCACATAAAAATGCAGATAAGAAAACTGTTTTCTTATTTTCAAAACCAGAAAATAAAAGCAACATTAATTTCAATGTGCACAGAATAGCATCTGAAATTTATTTTAAAGGTCCAAGAATTAAAAGTTTTGCTTTTAAATCACCACCTTACAGAAAGTACTAAATCCTGACATTTAGGGGGGATTTCTGTGATTCTTAAAATTATTTTTCTAAGATCCTGAGGTTTTATGTCTATTTCCTAAAGCAGTTAAATTTTAGACTTCAAACTGTCAGTCTTGGCAAAGTACATAAACTAAATTACTTCCAACACCAGAAAATNACCCAATTTGAAAAGAAAGAACCATCTGCCCAGCTGTCTGGAATCCAGCCCTGTCTGATAATTCCCATGTTGAAAAATAAACATTTCACAAACCCCATGCACTCAGGAAACCGATTCCCTTTTCCTACAGCTCACAACCAGGGTATCAAGCAACACCTTTGGAAGCCATAAAAACCAGAGAAACTTCAATTTGGGGTTGGAGCTCTGATGTTTCTCTTTACTTTTCTATGACACACTATTTTTCAGGAGTAGCAAATTTTGCAATTTGGCTCATGAAATAGAGCAATTACCTTAAAAAACTCAACGGATCCAGTTCTAGTTTGTGTGGTTATGACCAGCACGACTATGAATGCTCTCAGGGAACAAGTGATCGAGTATGATATTGTAATAACAATTCTGGTGTGTAAAAATTAATTCAATAAAAAGCCTATAAAGTGGTAGTAATAGCGTGTTTTGGAGTGATTATCAGAAAACTCTATTATTGAGTAAATAACTTCAAACTGGCCTCATTAGGTTTTTCCCAAACTTACAATTACTGTTCAGACTAATTCAAGAGTGGGTAGAGGATACTAAACTACCACATGCTCCTAAACACCTGTAAAGAAATGGCTTCATTTTTTTTAATTTTCGTATTTCAGCTCAGATTCTGGGCATTTTAAAAAAAGGGATGGGGAAAATTGTTTTCTCACATAGCAGAGAATATTTGGTCAAGGTGGATCCATTCAACTCCCTCATCTTCTGAAGATCTCAAGCGCCAGTTGTGCAAAGCTGAGCTATGCTCAACTTTTACACTTCACTGAGGTTAAGATTGAAGTGCAATTTTCAGCCTTTCTTTCTAAAACTGAGTAGCAAGCATTGCTTTCCAGACTCATGAAACACAAATCCACAGTTTTTCTCTCAAACTACTCCTCACACAGGCCTGTAGTTGAGGCAGTGTTTTCTGTTGTCTCAATTACCATTAAACAGGGCATTAATAACTCCTCTGCTCACTCTGAATGACCCAAAGACACCTCATGACTGTAAAGGTTAAGAAATTAAGAAAAGGGCTTGCAACTGTGTAGCACTGAAACAATCTCTATTACTGCTTTAGGATATCTCATGTATTCTCAGGTAAATTAAGTTTAAAAGGAAATAATAATTAAAGTTCATCTGTTTAAGGATCCAAAATTAACACATCCCTAAATGGGCAATTCCTTTTGTACATCAGTTCAGAAAACTGTAGATAATCCACTGAAAAGGCTATTGCACATGTAAAAATGGCAGTGAAACTACTTCTCTCTTCCATTTCTTTGCTGTCACAAAATCGTGTGTTTCAAGAAGGGCTAATCACAATACATAAATAAATAAAAGACTGCAGAGCATTATTTGGTTTTTATAAGGCCTCAATACAAAGTAGTAATTCTCCATCTGAATCCTGTGACAAAGTGTTGGGAGGCATTAGTTTAAGGAAGAAAGTTGGTCTGATTGCAAAGCTCAAATTGCAGAATTTCTTTTTCCAAAAATGGCAAACAGCTTGTACATACAAAAACATCATCCTTATAACTACTAATTGCAGAAAAATAAACAGCCATTAGTTATGAAAATGTTTTTTTAGCCCATAATTTTCCATCTTGAATGTTCTGTCTAGATCCAACAGTGTGTCCCACCCAGTCTGAGGATACTTCCTGTAAGCACAAATTTAATACTTGGTATAAAAATATCCCAGCATAATGAACCTAATCTCTTTCCTTATCTTTCCCTCCCCTTTTAATTACAAGCTATTATGCTGTTCTAGACTATTTCTTCTCATCTTCCCTTCTGCATCCTTCCCTATTGCAACACACTTATCTGCTCCTCTCCATCTTCAAACAGTGAGTGAAAATTTCAGCACTGGAATACTTAATTTTCCTGTCCCAGCACTGTGCTCTGTCCTCTGATTTCTCAATCCTGCAGCAGCAATATGCTCAGATTTGTATGCATGAAAAATTCACAACATAACCTTACCACACCACATGAAAAGGGAGACCACTCTCCTCGCTTTGACATGATAATTAAGTAAGAGAAATGTTGCTGCACCGATCCCAAGTGAAACACTATTATATGTCATCATATATCCAAGATTAATTCTTCACTTGAGCAGATACCAGGTTAAATTCAGACAAAATACAACAAATTAGCTTCTGCACTTCATTAATACTGTCAGCTTCACTCTAACAAAGAAAACCCCAAGCCCCCAACACATCAGAGAAACTCATTAGGTGATCAAAAAAAAAGTAAGAGAAAATGTATTGGATTTAAAACATATAGTTTTTCAACAATTTTTTTTTAAACCCCAAAAACTGTGTGATGATGAATTGCTAATTTTTAATTCCTCACAAACCAATGCTTTACTGTCTGCCACAGCTCCCAGTTCAAACCCACACCACTTTATAGCCTCTTCATTGGTACAGTGCTCTGCATTAAACTTACAGAAAAAAAAAATGTTGTGTTGATTTATAATAAATTATTCCATGGTCTCACACCCATGTGATACTCAAAAAAGATGCATTTAAAAAAGCAGAGCATGATGTCAATTTGAGACACTGAATTCTGTGGAACACTGCCAGCAGACACAAGGTATTTGGTGAGTTAGGCAGATAAAAACCATATCCAGAACTTTCACAGGTATGAGAGGCAGTTTCAAGACTGTAAAGTAAAAATTCAGAATGTCAATACATGAATCATCTTTGCACCATGAATACCAGACAGCTATTAATAATCCTCTCCTTACTTGGGAAGGTAAAGAATTCAGTAACATTTCAAAAATATCCCAGTCTTCCTGCCCTCAGTTGCTTTCCTGAAAACACCAAGAAAGTTGGTCCGTGCTTTCTCCTTCAGAAGTTAAGGATGAGAATATGGAGACTGGGAAACTGCAGAACTGCACCACCATGTAAGACTCTAACCACTATCACATTTAAAAACACATGCACACACAAAAAAACCCAAAAAACAACAACAAAAAAACCACCACCACCAAAACACCTTCTACTGCTTTACAAAGACATTTTGACTGACTGGAGAGCACAGGACATCTCCAGCTTTGATATGTCAAGGAGGTATAATGCAAAAAGAGACATTATTAAAAACTCAGTGACAAATCCAGGCTTTCTTTCTCTTTTTTCTCTTGGAAGAGCGGAAAAATCCTCAGGTTAGATATCAACAGAATTTCTATTGAAAACAAGAGCTTTCATAAGCACTGTGATCTTGTTACTTAAAAAGGTTAAGAAAAACTTTGTCTTTTGCAGAAGGCTTTTGAGGCTTCTGAATTTCATTTTCTTCTTCAAGGTGAGAAGTTCACTTAAGCATTCCATAGACTACAGTTTGAAACATACACTTCTAAATATTTCCATTAAAATGAAAACCTTACAAAAACTATTACTATTTTGATTTAAATGTTCCTGTGCAAGTAAAGAAAGGTCATTTGATGCTGGCTGGGTGTTCTGAAAAGTTACTTGACTCCCCAGAAGAAAGTTCAGTGTTCTACACATGTGAACTGGGGATACTGGGGTTACTGGGGATACTGGGGATTAATTCTAGAGCCAGCAGTGCTTCTGGAAGCTCCTCACCAAAGGGAGGGAAGTGCCATGAGACAAACAACATTGTGTGCCCAAATACCTGTTATAAAACCAACACCAAGAATTCCAAGACAACTGAGTAAAAGAGTTTTTCAAGAAAGCAAAAGCTTTGTGTGTAGAAAATCAGGGAACTGGAATTATAAAACATCAAGATATTAATTTACTGATACAATTAAAACATCATAAAAAAATGCTTAAAATCCAAACGTCAAGGACCTTGAGAAATTTCCCCTACCAAGCTGAAGGCAAATGAAATTGTCTATTATATATAAAGCAGGACAAGTCTTGTTGCAGGGGAAGCTCCTGCCAGCAGGCTGATTTACTCAGCCTCCTTATCCACCCAAGAGATGTGACTAATCTATTCCTGTTAACAAAACAAACCAGCCACACAGGAAGAATTGCTTCATCCTCCAGTAGGTGAAGGCTGAGGTCCATCACCTGCTAGAGGTACCTGGAGTAGAGTTCACATTCCATTTACCAGAAAGGAAGAACTCTCCTGAATTGTTTTGAAGCTGAGATTTCTATTCAACCATTTCACTTAATAAGTTTTAGTTCAAGGCAGGAGGCAAGTAATCAGATCAGATACCTGGTGACTATTTAAGAAACACAAGAAAACAGACATACTTTGGATAAATGCAATTTCTCATGGTTAGGGCCTCTTAAAATCACAGCTTCGATGTTTACCTATAACAAACTATTTTTAAACTGATGGAACTGAACTACCAAGTACAGCACTTTGCTCACTTTGACACTCCTATACAGGTAGATAAACTGCACTGTATCTCCTTCCTGCTTCTTCCAGACAGCCAGAGATCTATGAAGGATAATACAAAAGACAAGTTCCCATAAAATCCTGACCCTGTTAAAGTTACTGGGGCTTCAGCTGTATTCTAAATGTAGTAGAAGATCTTGCATGAATTATTCCTTCAAATGTGCAGGCCATTTTCTGGGATCGTTTTCTTTTGAGAAGGTAACTGGATAGCCAACAAGTCATTAGTTATCCAGAAAGCTTCTTAGCTCATCGAATCCTTCAACACGTTGAACATGAAAACTGAATCAAACGTGTTTTTCTGACAAAAATCAAATGGGTTTTGATAATATTGAACTATTTGTTGGATTAGCCTATACTTCTCTTGGACTGAAAGGAAAAGAAAAATCCATTTCTCAACTGGAAAACAAAAGTTGAACCATCATCTTCAGCGATCTCTTTCACATTTTAAGTTCTTAATTCTACATTAAACTGCGTCAAAGCCTTCATCTTCCCAACTTGAAACACACATAGCCTCGCACCCCGCACCGAAGGTGTTTTTACTGAGCAGTGGCCACCCCAGACATCCCGCCCGTCCATGCCCGGCTCCTGGAGCAGAGCGGAGTCTGCTCTCCATCCCTCCGCGGCCGCCAACAGGGATGGCGCCCTGCAAAACGAGCCTATTTCAGTCAACACCCAGGGCTGCGGTGTCTGGGGGCGGGCTCGGGGTAGGGTCTGGGGTCTCTCGGGGGTCTCTCGGGGTCTCTCGGGGTCCCTCGGGGTGTCTCGGGGTCTCTCGGGATAGGGTCTGGGGTCTCTCGGGGGTCTCTCGGGGTCTCTCGGGGTCCCTCGGGGTGTCTCGGGGTCTCTCGGGATAGGGTCTGGGGTCTCTCGGGGGTCTCTCGGGGTCTCTCGGGGTCCCTCGGGGTGTCTCGGGGTCTCTCGGGATAGGGTCTGGGGTCTCTCTGGGTCTCCCGGGGTTTCCCGGGGGTCTCTCCCCCCGCGCTGCCGCCCCGCCCGCGCTGCCTGCGCCGCCCTCTGCCGCCCTCTGGCGGTGCCGCCGCGGCCTCGCACCGCCCGCAGCCCCCGCGCCCCGGGCCCGTCCCTGGGGACCCCCGAGGGACCCCCGAGGGACCCCCGAGGGACCCCCGAGGGACCCCCGGCCTGGCCCCGCCTGGCAGCGCTCGGTTCCAGCGGTTTTCAGGCTGCCTTCAAATGGAGATGCCCCAGCACCGGCTGTTCATCCCCTTGTGATGGTTTCAAAGCTTCCCGGTACACGCAGCCGCTCCGGGGGGGACACAGCCCCGCGGTCCCACGGGCGGCTCGGGAACCCACGGGCTGCAGATCCTCCGACACCGCTCTCCTCCGGAGTTCCAGTCTCATACACAGCTTATCAACTCTAGGAGATTTCGGAGTAGAAGCACAAAGTAACTTCACAGTTTAAAAGAAGTCACACGATGCATGATGACAAGACAAGCAAAAACAATTATCTTCTTGTCAGTTCCCTTGAGCTTTCCTTCTATTCTTGAGTGTTTGTGGGAATTCAGGATTGTAAACTTCACGCCTTGGGTCTCTGATCTCCTGGCTTGTCCTGGAATGTGGACTCTGGTTCTACAAAGAGCTTCCTTTGGCAAAAGTATGAGCTCCTAATTTTAACAAAAAATCCCATTCTAACATCTTATACTCCTGCTCTTCTCTTTCGCTCCACTTCAATTTTTTTAAAACCCCACTCCAACACCTTTTTTTTCCTCCCCCAATAAAAATTCCTCCTTCTCCCTGCAGTTAAGCACATGCAAGCAGTCTTCTTCCAAATTAAATAATTTTGGCATTTCCTTGGGCAAAGAAATTCAAACCCTACAAGTCCAATTAACAAACCAATAGAATTTTACTTGAGCCACAGGTAATATTTCCTCAAACTCTGAGATCTCCCATATTTTCTACACTTCAAGATACTTTGTAACTGGCCTGCAAGCATTCAGTCCTGCAAGAGCAACACTTAATGCAACTACTATGAGGCAAGAAGGAAGGTGGACTTCGGTCCATCCGAAATTCTGTATCTCAGTTTTATCTTAAGAACTAAGTTAATGGTGTTTCCTCACCAGCTGAGCAATCCTGAGGAATTTACACCGAGGGGAATGCTGGGGGTGTCTGACTTAGCAAATCTAAAGGATTCTCATCAGACATCCCTGAAAGGTGACTGACCTCAACATGAGAATACACTGAGAATGCACCACAGTGCACAGAATCACGTCTGGAAAGAGCAGAAAACTCCACCATCATTCCTGACTGAAGGCTGCAAAAGTGTCAGTGCCTACAGAAGGTTGTTTTCTTGTGGGTGTTTTTATTGTGGTGTTTTGAGTTTTTTTTCAAATGAAGGTCCTAACTGCCAACTCTTCCTCAGTACTCATGACTTTCCAAGCAGTTTTCCAAAACTTGGCTGAGTAATCTCTTGAGGACACAGTTTGGATATGTGTTTACTTCACTAACAAAGGACAGCTCAGTTCCGTTCCTTTCAAATTTCAATGCAAGCAGCATAGGCTCATCAAACCCATGAAACAGAAAAGGATTATGGATAGCAGGTGTCCAAAATACCATCTACTTTAGCAATCTGGAGTACTGGTAGCAGCAAAAGCAATTAGACTCTGAACTCAAGAAAATTTGTTTTTTACAGCTCAGATAGTTAAATAGTGAACAGATTGACAATGGAATCTCTGGAATCTCCCTAACTGAAGTCCTCAGAAAACAGATTAAATAAATATCTGTCAGGAATTGTATTGGTATGATTGATCCTGCTGTAGCCCAGGAGAATATACTGTTGAACCTTTGAATCCCCTTCCAGCCCCCCTGATTTCTTCTCTTTGAGTTACTGAATTGCAGCATCACATCATGGTGTTTAGTCAATTTATCTTTTAAAACCACGCTCACAATTAAACATATTTAATTCAGCCATGAAGCAGCAGATGATCATGAAAAGCTCACAGCTTTATGGCCATGGTGGGGAAGAGTGAGCCTGGAAAAGGGAGATTCCAGCAAGGCAAGGGGCTCAGAGGCAGCTGTGAGGAGCAGGGAAGGTGTGCTGGTGCCAGGACACTGTACCTTGGCAGGGAGCTGTGTGTGCCCATCCTGCCCCGATGGAAAAGGACAACACCGGCAGCATTGGCCGCCAGTGCTGAGTCTCTTCAGCACAGGACACTGAAGCAGCGTCCAGCAGCAGCCAGGGCTGGCTGTTCCCAAAGGGAGAGCAAAGCGGGAGCCAAGTGTGATCTCAGGCCAGGGGCTTCCCCCAGCACTCAGTGCAGCCCCAGAGCACCTGAGCACAGCAGGGAGAGGAGGAACAGGCAGTGGAGCCCGCTGACAAACCCAGACAGCACAGGAGACAGTGACACTGGGGCAGAGACATAAATTGGGACAGGGACGGCACCCGGCACAAGGCCCATCCGAGGGGCCACAGGCACCTCACACAGGGCTGGGATCCCTCCAGCAGGCAGGGACCAAACTCCCAGCCCTGAGCTGAAAGGGAGCTGGGCCCCCCAGGATGGAGGGTCCTGGTGAGGCTGCTCAGGGAAATTGTGCCCTAATGTCCCCAAGGCCCTGAATGTCTCAAAGCTGGCCTTGTGTACACTGAGAGGCAAAGGTGGCAGGGGGAACACAGCCACACCTCCACACTCTGTCTGTCCCAACAGAATTGTTCCACACAGCTGCTAATTCTGACCACCTGAAGCTCTCACCTTACTAAATGCGGACCCCTGTGTCAAGTCAAAACAAGAGTAGAGATGTCAGCATAAAAAAAGTAGATGCCCTGACTAGAGAGCAAAAACATGTGACAAAACTTCAGTGATGGTCCTGACAGTTTTTGTAGAAATGTTAGACTACTGGCCCAGAAATGCAAGAAATTCTTAACACCACTCAAAAATCTCAAAAAAAAAAAAAAAAATCTAGAGCAAACAAGGCCAAGCAAGACCAATAGCAAGACCATCTTCATCTACTAAGAATAATTTAGAGAAATTTTTCATTATAAAGACCTCAAATGACCGAGAGGGGTTTTTTTAATACAAATGATGATATAATTGAGTAGGGTAAAGCATGCTTGACTTATCAATTATATCACTTCTCATGTAGCTGAAATTAAGCTTTTGCTGAAGTACCACACTGAATATGGCCTATGAAAAAAGTATTCATTTCATTAGTTTTAATAAAATTGTATGGAATCATTGCTCAATGATTTGAGGATGGGACTAAACAATCAAACCAGCCCTCCAAAACCAAAAATAATGAATTAATTCTTGGAAATATTCTTCAGCATCCATTTCTAGCAAAGAACCCTTTCACACCACAAGTCAGATCAAACTGCCTGCAGCTCTCTTGCCCTGGCTTAGCAAGTACCTCTTGTGTTGCTAAGACGGAGAAAAACATTTGTAAGAAAAGGCAGAAGTGTACAGGTAACAACAATTACAGCAAAGCTGAACAGAAAACAACAGTAAAAGCAACTATTTTTATCATATTCTACCATTTAAAAATCTAACAAGTGGGTCTATGCTCTGCTCAACTCTTTGACATCTGCTTCAGGCAGTTCAAATCACAAACCCAGCTTCAGTGTCACTTGAGAAGAGCTGAGCACTTGAGATTCTCAGCAGCTGCTTCCAACAAGGAGCGGAAAACCTTGGAAAAGCATAGCTGGACTATTTCAAATTGCACACGTGATCCAGAGGGCAGGGACAAGATCACAGAACCTCCCACTTGAACTCTGCACCATTACTACAGATTATTCCAAGGTACTCAAGACAGTTTTTCAATTCAGAGTTTATCTCTGCACAGCCCTGTAGAATGGGGAACAGAGGGAGATCAACAGACAGTTGTAATGGACTAAATTTCAAAAAAAGGAAAGACTTCTTCCATGTAAACAGCAGTATGATGGCAAAATAACTTTCTTTTTTCCTGGAGCATTTTTAGTTCATTTAGTTCAAGTTTTTCAGTCATTGCCTCTATGCTAGTAGAAACCTAGAGAATTTAAATTTATCATTTAATTTTCCTTCTTTTCCTAACGCAATATACGTGACTACATCCTGGCTGATAGATTAAGGGGTCATTTCAGTCAATCTTTTAAACTTGTTTTGCAATTTTTTTTCTTTCCTGAAATTGCTGCATCCCCCTTGAGAAAATCTTAATTATGTCTAAGCTAAATATCCTTTTATACATATAAAACTACTTAAAATACAAACATATGTTAAACTGAGCTTTGCTCTTTTATCCACAAGTATTTATCTGCAATTTTTCCATCAGACCAAGCCCCACAGAAGTGCTGTCTGAAAGGGAACAAACACACAATTAACAGAACCTCCAAGACCTCTTCAAACATCTGTCTGCTTATAACACAGATAAATACCCCAGATACTTCTCAAAGTCTTCTAAGTATGGTGCCATTGAACATACTAATTTTCCCTGCCAATTGTACATTTTTATGTAATAGAAACTAGGTTGATGTCAAAGAACTGAAAATTACAAACCATATGTCACACCAGAAGCAGCTTATAAAGATTAGCATATTTATAAGAGAAAAAATGCATTTTAAATAATGCAAATATGAAAACATCTTTTTATTTGTAAAAGCTTTTTTTTCCCCCAAATCAACTTAAAGTATGCTTTTCTACTTCGCTTTTACAGGATCAAAGAAATTAGATTTCATCCTCTAGGAAAGATCTTAGATAGAGTAATATCTGATATTGTGGATAATGCCAACAATCAATAATTTATCCTTTCAAACTGTAATTCTAGGCTCTAAACAATAATACATTTTGTCAAAGATAAAACAGAAGTCAGTCAATTTGGTAATGGTCATAATGGCCCAAAACATTCCAAGCTGAAAACCACATAGAGCACGACTGAACTTGCTACTCTAGCTTTTAACTGAAATCCAGTATTTTTGACACAAGCTTATTTTTTCACATTTGTGTCTCAATTCATTTAGACAGAATTTTAAACCAGCACTTTCTAAACTTTTTTAAAGCCCGTTCAAAAAGTGTGAAAAGCCATACTAATTGAAGATGAACAATTAAAACCATGTGTTTTCAGCATATGACCAATATGCAAATTAAAATGTTATTAAAACCAAAACTAGTGGACAATTAGCAAGATATGCTTATCATTATTATGGTCATTAACTCTCAGAGCAGCAATAAAGCCAGAATAATATTTGTCTGCCTCCCAGAGATGTGGTTCTCTGGGAAGAACCACAAAGCTGAGGGACCGACATGAACTTCAATGTATTCCACATGAATTTTGTTGTATTCCTTCTGTTGCTAATATATCATTTAGCAAACTGAATTATCAAAATAATCATAGAATCAGAGAGGTTGGAAAAGGCCTCCAAGATTGTTGAGTCCAACTGCTGACTGGGCACCACCTTGACCACCAGACCATGGTACCAAGTGCCTTCATTTTTTTCTGAAACACCCCCAGGGACAGTAACTCCAGCATCTCCCTGGGCAGCTCTTTCCAATGTTGAATCACCCTTCCAGTGATTAAAGAAGAAATTCTTCCTAGAATAGCAGGCCAGAGAAAACTGTGTGCTAGTTAAATATATATTCTACCTAGCAGGAAAATGATTTGTTATACAAGAGCCCTCATAAAAAAATTCTCAGAAAACGTTCTCAAAATGCAAAAACTGACTAAAAATAACCTTCAGTTAATAATTAAAAACACTGAAGAAAAGAATTGTATAACTTCCTTAAATGATGAGGCCAGTTTTCCCCATTACCGTGACATTCATTTTAAAAATCTAAGGCGCCAAGTATCCGATTTTTTCTATTATTAGCACTGCTCTATGAACTCGTCGATATAACAAAGTCTCTAGCAAACTCTGATCAAACCATATTTAAAGGTTTGGTTCTTCTGTCTTTATAATTCTCTTCACTTCAACTGAGAGCACTCACACAACTTTATGATGCACCACTAATAATCTGTAATAGAATTAAATGGGTACTTTCCAGGAAGTCAGCAGCACAGTTACAAGAGTATTTTTGTTGCACAGTTCTTTTAACGTACTATTCATAGCTGAGAAAGTACTTTAATTTCCCTAATTAGCTGTTCAGTAATACAGAAATATGCTAATTAAAATCTATTTTTCTTCTCTTAAATTATGTCATGCTGTCAAATAGATAAAAAAAAATGAATGAACGAATGATATTTGCAATATCAATGCAGTATTGACATTGTGCAAGTGCTCCACCAGCACTTGCTCCAATTATTTTACTTTGAATGAGTTTGCATTGTTTAATTGTTCAGAACTTAATAAACAACTCTGTAGATGATGTATGAAGAGAAAATGGGATCCAAGATGGTCAAATAGCAATCAAGACACTACAGAAGATAAATGATGAAGAATTCCTCTGCCATTCCGACCACAGTACTCAAACTCTTCTACTTGCAGCGTTATAAACTGGAAGTGTTAAAAAAAGGGGATCCAGGAGATGGTCTGTGCTTAGTAGGTACCATTTTAAAATAGTTTGGGATGTGCTATTTTAAAGTGTAACAACACTAATCCTTGTTTGATGTGCAGGAACTTGTGGCTTCCATGCAATCTCAAAGATTCCACGTTGATTTAGATAAACAGGTCAGACTTCCTGGCACCAGAGGTGCTGCAGGGTGAGAGAGACAATTGCAAAGGCTTCAGGATCAGAGCAGAGCTCTGCCCTCCACAGCCCCCAGAGACCTGCTCGAAGAAAACCCTCGGCAAGAGCCCACGGCTTTTAGCTAGTTCTCCTTTTGAACTTTTTCCCTGTACCTCACAGTTGCGAGATATGTGTTCTATTCTCTGCCCAGGTGGATGGCATCAGGAATTTATAGATAAGAACTCAGGAAAGATCCTTCATCTTCCAGCATGGAAAAAGCCATTTATATCGTATCTCTGTTTCCTCCCACACAGGACATCCATTCTGCTAACCAGTGTCTCTGCACTAGCTACAAAAGAAACAAATTAACAAACAACACTAAGAAACTCAATCAAAGGCAGGCAAAATGAAAAGGGGCAGAGCTAAAAGCAAGCTCTGGGAACATGGAACACTTGGTTTTACAGGAAGAAGTTTCTACAGAAGAAAAAAGATACATAATGAAATATGAATTATGTCAGTGATTTTTGAAATCATGGCAACTAGAGGAAATCCTTTTCATTTACTTACTTGCATTTTTCTGGACATTGAAATACCTAAAAGCTGGACAACTCTAAATATTTGTGTTACTGAGAACACATATCTTTCCTTTGGATCTAGGTAAAGGAAAGGCCAGAGTTCAGAATAAATACTGCCTTCTTGAGATTAGGGGATCTGCAAAGCTGGAATACCAAGTACAGGCAAATGCAACCCACAGTTCGGTATTGCTGTGTCTGTCTGCAACACCTTCGTAAACAACTAGTAAGATTTAAGACTTGGAAAAAATGTTTCATTTTATTAAATAGCTCACACATATTCAGTAGAAGATTNCTTATTAATAAACCCTACTGTATACATTAATTCTTCTACCAAAAAAGTTTTAAAACCATCCCAACACAACCAAAGCTTTTAAATGTCTAAAGGAAAATTAAGAATCTTGTAATTGCAATACAAATATTTCAAGCTTGTAACTCTTCAAAACTGTTTAAAGTATAAAGCACTATGTCAGAGAATGTTTCTACCATGTAATCTCTGCAGAATGTAGGCTAAAATTAAAATCTCTTGCTTTCATACATCACATTATTAAATTCGTATAATTACATTTGTTACCATGTTCAACTAACTCATACAAATCTTACTCTTCTTTTTTATATTAATTGAGATGGTCTCCTCCTACTGAAAGCGTTCACTGCAATTAACTTAGCTTCTGCGAGTTATAAAATATGAATGTGCACTATATAAGGAAAAATATAATGCCTTTCTGTGCTACATGAATATGCAATAATGCTCTTCATGTGATTTCCCACAAATTTAAAAACAGACTTAGTAAGTGACCAGTAGTTATGAGACCATGCTTTAACAAGGACTCAAAGAGAAAAGGCTTCAAAGAGCTTGAAACCTGTTGCCTTTAGCTGTTTCTTCAAAGATGGTACGTCTGAGAGCTCTGAACTCTTTGTTTCTGACAGAACTGCTTCACACACAGTGATATGAAAAACCACCACTAAGTAATTGAAAAACCACAAGTGTTCTGCCTCTAACACGATTACATTTCACAATGCAGATTTATGAGATTCAAGATCTCCATTTAAGATCATGCCATTTCATACAGTTTCTCTCAGTCAATATACAAGGTACAAAATGAAAATGCATTTACAGATGCTGTCATTTGCTGGTTTGAGCTGGGGATGAGTCAATTTTCTTCACAGTGGCTGGTAGGGGGCTGCATTTTGCGTTTGTGCTGAAAAAGAAATTGTTGATAACACAGAGATGATTTTGTTATTGCTGAGCAAGCCTTGCACAGAGTGAGGGCCTTTTGTGCTTTTCACCACCCTGCCAGCGAGGAGGCTGGAGGTGCACAAGGAATTGGGATGGACACAGCTGACCCAAGGGATATTCCAGACCAGCTGGTGTCATGCTCGGCAGGAATATGGGGGATGTTTGGAATGATGGGTTTGCCTTCCCAAGCCATCGTTAATCACCGTTAATGAGCTCTGCTGTCCTGGGGATGGCTGAGCACCTGCCTGCTGAGGGGACAAGGTGAAG
>VYZR01096568.1:13993-38546 GCA_013400675.1 Oxylabes madagascariensis
TAGCCCATAACTGGCTCTCAGTCATCATCTGAGAACCCATATATTATGTTTCTCAATATTTCTAAAAAGACAATTTTAATAATAATTTTGCAACAATTCATAATGAACAGAGGAAAGCAAAGACTGATGAACCAGTGCAAGGTGATATGGATGACAAAACCAAATATCCAGTGTTTCAAGACACTTAGGAAATGGGAAGAGAATAATCTAAGTTAGATTTTCTGCACATTATTTTGTCTTATGCTCTTTGTCTTGAAACACTGGATATTTGGTCTTGTCATCCATATCACCTTGCACTGGTTCATCAGTCTTTGCTTTCCTCTGTTCATTATGAATTGTTGCAAAATTATTATTAAAATTGTCTTTTTAGAAATATTGAGAAACATAATATATGGGTTCTCAGATGATGACTGAGAGCCAGTTATGGGCTATTGTTGCAGTAATTTTATTTATGTTTTGTATCTTAAAGATTGTTTTACTTTTAGCCTTGATTTCTCTATGGAAGACACAACCAAAGTGTTAGCCAACAAGTGATCTTAGTGATTAACAAAAATCACCAACCAAATACAAGCATGATGGACAAAAGTATCTGTGGTGCCAAACCTCCAGAGCTGTAAATATAGGTCTATGGCCTATTACCTATTACTATGTGTAGCACTAGTTTAGTACCAAAGTGGGGAATCTGCCATGTGCTGATAATTTGAGAAAACCTCGAAGTGGTTGAACTTATTGGAGACTCACCTGCATCATGGACTCCATCTAAAGGTTTGAACTCTAACAGCTTACTCCATGTTTTATTCAACTGTTGTTAGATCTCATGAGCAATAAGAGTCGAGCAGTTTTTTCTCTTTTGAGTCACAACAAACCAAAGCCTTTTTATATTTTCTTTATGACAATACAGGTTTTCTCAAACCTGCTGCAACTTGCCAGAAGGACCTAAGATAATACAGAGCAGAGGAACTTCTCCACTTCTTACTGCACCTGATGGTGCCTGCCTCCAAATGGACACTTGCAGCTTTGCAAAATCCTTTGAGATCAACAAACTTTTTTGATTCCCGAACACCCTGCATGGTTTCTCAGAAATACGGAACTATTTGCATCCATAATTTCAATGAAAAGTATGTGCTTTTTTCCCAGTCACTTTTTCCTGAGGCATCTGCTAGCACTAGACTTTGAAAATTCAATAGGACACTTAAAGGATTCTCTTTAATTGCCCTACAGCTGATTTGGGAATTTACTTCTCTGTCATGTTCTGCCTTGACTATTCTTCTATGCAAGGTGAATCAGAATAGCTTCTTTCTTTACTATGATCTCTCTGTGCCACTGTCGTGGTCCTCCAGTGTTCTCCCAATCAATACGGGCTGCAAGTGGAGCTACACAGAGCTCAGCAGCCAGGTGATGTGGGGACAAGTTTCCCTTCTCCTGTTCCATGACATTTGTTTCCTTTTTCATCCATTCAAGTTTCTCTTTAGGTTTGTTTCTATTGTTTTTTAAGAAAAAGTGACTTTGTCCAGCCTTCCTTTCATGCAAATTACCTTTTTGAGCTGCCTTGTAAATCATGCCTTCAATGATTACTGCATGTTCACTTTCCATAGCACAGTGTTTAGCTGTCTTTTGATATTTCAGACACTGGATGTAGTACAGACTTGGCATTATTATTTCTCCTGGTCCTGTTTCAGGACAGTTTCACTCTGTCCTCTTCTGATGGCTTTTGAAGCTCCTGCCCTCTCAGTCTCTCTATATATTCATAAAGTGCACAGTGCTGGCATTTCAGATTTGTTAGCAGAAAAGATTGTTTGGTTTAGTATTCAGATACCTTCTTGATGAACGCAGAAGAAGGAAAGAAAAATAATATGTATTCATATTTAAATTTCAATTAGGAACACTTAAAACCCCTAAAACTGATACAGAAAGGGAGTAAGTGGATGGGTCGGATAAGAAAAAAGTTGCTGCATCGAGGGTATCAGTTTCATCTTCAGTAAAATTCAATCAAATTCAACATTATCCTGATAATCAGCCAGAAGACAAAACATTACAAGTCTTACAGCTCACTTAACCTAAATTTACTTTTCTGTCTCAAAAAGTGGAAACGATTATGTTTAACACTGCCTGAACTCAAGACTTTACCATCCAGTGGGAAAACTGCTATTCACTTACATATGAAGAAATTAGTTACTATTTTCTAAAGGTTGTAGCTATGATTACCATGGTCTTTTCAATAATGAATAACATACAGAACATACCAAAATAAAAAAATTCCTATCTTGTTCACCAAGTGGAAAATTAGAATGATAATTTTTGTCGGTTATTGTGATCCCTATTTACTGTAGATATCAGATTATTCGAATGCTGGTGGAGTCATTTCTGTCTTGATGGGAGATTAACAAGAAAGAAAATATAGAATATTTTTCATACAAATGGGTATTGTTTCATACATCTTTATACTTAGTAATTATCACTGCTCTGCATGTGGTCAAGAAGAGAGGCTCTAGGGAAGATGCTTTAGAGCCTGACAGTTAGTACATTCATTCTTTTCAACAGATTACAATGTTTGCTCCTTTCACATCCTCACTGTTAAAAGGAAAACATAGAGCCCATTCTCCAGAGGCTACCATAGCTTGATTTGAGAGCTGATTAGATGAGGGAGAACTGCAAGGCAATGCATGCTATGAAATAAATGGAGGAAGAACCTCATCCAGATACTGTGTACCAGAGAACAAATAAGCAAAACAGTGACTACAGTACAGTAGGGATTTATGTGGTAAAAGGTTTGAGAAGCCAAAACAACAACAAAAAAGAGTGGTATCAAAAAGAGGAGCATGAAGGCAGACAGGCAAATAATTTTGGAGGCATTGGGAAAGCAAATTTTTAGGTGAAGGCTCTACGGAAAAATCACTGGCATGGAAACGTAAAAGAAATCTTAATTAAGTGATTGAGATGGACATAATTTGTGGGGTAAGGACAGGATTTGAAATCAGCTATGCAAGAATACACACAGAGCAAACCTGGGTTGCAAAGTACCTGATCAGCAAAGACCAATGAAGTTACATTGATGTGATGCAGAGGGGTGTAAGGCATAAATGCTGTGATGAAAATAGCAAGCCAGGACAATTATCTGTGCAATACACTTTGTATTGAAGTCAAAATTGAGAACATCTTGACAAATTTCTCCCTGGCAGATGAGGAAATGGATATAAACAGGCAAATAGAGGAGAACACATGAGAAGTCAAGCTCGAAATGAAAGGTTTTACTCTGGGACAGAGCAGCACAAGGTAGCTAAACATCTGTCTTAGTGGCTGGTAATCTTGCTTGATTTTCATGACCTTAGACTTTTTTATCCTATTTTTATCTCTCTTATGGGAAGAACTGTACTGTAATATTGCAAAAGCATTTTAGAAGGCAAACATTTGTTGCAGAGGTTCTTCCCTTGTTCTCAGGCTTAACTAGAACCTGATTTGCCAGGCGAGAGAAGATTTGGGCTTTTAAATGAACCTTTTCTAAATGTTGCCTGTATATGAATACATATCTTACATCCAGTGTGCTGGTTAACCTGAAAAAAGGCAATAGCTGGAGTGTCAAGATTATTACCCAGCTGCCTGGAGTCTAAGGGGCAGTGAAGCTGGACTAAGCCGGTGTAAGTAGGATGAGGACACAATACCTAAAATGGCAATTTGCAGTGAGATTTATGTTCTTTTACTCACTAACTAGATGTGCAGAGTTATGAGGACATAAAGGACTTCAAACTGTAATGCTGAACACACCATTGAATAAGATGAAAAACAATGGATGAGTTTCATGACAAAACCTACACAGTCTGAATTCCTCTTTATGGAACATCAGGCACTTGTGCTCAGCAGCTGGGCTGAGGCAATAATACATTTTTCTATTTTTCACAGTGGGGATTGCAACTAATAGTGGCCTCTTAAAGATACAATCTGTGCTCATGTCTTATTTTTCATACACAATACAGCACTTTTGAGTTTCAACCACTGTTTTAATTTCCCTGAAGACTAGTTAAAAGCACCACTGGAGATATTTTTCACTACTGAGAATCAAAATTAGCTTTTTAGGATTGCAGGGGCACAAATAAATACAAGTACAGGGATTCCCTTTCCTGCCTGCTCACTCAATGCTTTGCAAGTCTTGTCCCACTCCCATCATGGCACCCACTCTCTGCATTTCAGACACCAAATCCCCACACATGGCTTTCCATCTCATTTTCCTTTTTATGCTGCTATCCCTCTAACTTTATTCCTCTTGTCTTCAAATGGGTCTTCCTTTGTAGATTCCCTTTCTTCCTCTTCTTCCTTGTCCTTCTGCTCATTCTCACTTGTTTAAGCGGAATTCCTCTATCCCTCCTCATAATTTCCTCACTGTAACAGTTGGAATTCTCCTTGGAATGACCTTCATGGGCAGATGGATCCTTTTGCAAATAGGAATTGCATGTTACCACTCTGCACCAAACCCTCTGCCTCTACTGTCTGCAGTATCCTTTCATCTGAGGCTGAACTTAGACTGCATGCCAGCAAATTGACTTCTGCAGCTGGAACTCAGAAACAGAAAACCAGAAATTGGCACCTGGTCAGTTTTTAGGCTTGCATCACAAAAGAAAGACCAGTCTGCTTTTCTGATGAAAAGGAAATGTATAACAGCAACACTATGCACTTGAAAAATCACATTGAGAAATACCAAAGCTTACCTAGCTCTGTACAAATAATTTTGCTGTTCCAAACAATGAACGAAAGCAATAGAGAAGAACAAAAGATCAGCCTTTGATACAGATGAAGATGAAAAAACCCTTGAGCATAGATTTCTGAGAAAAAATAAGCAAAAGGATAAATTGTCACTCACGTGATCCAGTTTTAGCCTGAGCTTCTAGCTTTTATCAGAGGTATTTCAGATTGTTTCTGTGGAGAAGATAAAACTGATAGACTTGTCTGCTATTTATTTGTGGTCCTGTTTGTTTAGTGGGCAGAGCCTATTTTCGCAGAAAAGCAAAAAGCAGGCAATGGGGGAGAGTATTCTTGTGCTGCATCTCAAGCACCCTTCTTGCCAGTGCCTCAGAGAGAAAGCTTTTTTGCTCTTATTTTCCCTCAACCAAATTCCATCCATTTGGGTACCGTTCCAGCACTAGGGACAACAAAGATTCCCGTGTGAGCCGTGTTGCTCACTCCTCAGATCTGCATGCAGGTAGCCTCATTCCATTGCCATGCACCCCTCCAAGGAGTTGTTCTCCCTTATCTTCCATGAATGAAAGACTGAGGCCCTCCCCACAACCTCAGTGCCATGGTACCAGAGCTAAGTCCTCAGCACAGGGCATTTAATTTCGGGCCCTGGGGTACATCATGTGCTGCACAGCCCTGAGCAGGGACCTGGATGCCCTGGAACAGAGAGCGCTCCTGCACAGCTGGCCCAGGCATCCCATGCTCTCGTGAAATGTGACATCTTAAGGAAGCCTTCACCCTATTCCTCAGGCACATCAGGTTTGCTGTGAGACAAATCCCCACCTCCACTGTGAGGGAGCAATGCAGCCCATGCAGGAACATTTGTGGCTCACAAGATGGGGGCTCTATGGGTGGGGTGCTGGTCATAAGTTACAACTGTGGAGAGCTTGAGATGGCTCCTTGTGCAGCTCATGAACTTTGTCACTCCACTGTTTGCAAACTGTCAAGTTAAACAGGCATGTGTATTTTAAGCTTTTATCTGCCTCAGCAGTATCCTTCCTCAACGATCTGGAAAAAAAACCACATTAAAAATCAATCTAAAATACTCAATAGAATCTTCAAGTGTTTAAGAACATTTCTTACTGGAGCTTATTTCAACACAACATTCTCTTTGGATTTTCCAGCATATCTGACACTGAAAGTGTTTGCAACAGGTCTCACTCAGTGTGTGATTGTTGGTTTGGTTGTCGGTGGTTTTCTTTGTTACAGGAGTACTAATAGCTCTATAAAACTCCCAGCAATAAAAAACCCCAAGCCCAAATCAGTACTGAAAAAAAAGCAAATCAGTGCAAAAAAGGGTGTTTTCAATATATGCAAGGATAATCATAATGTTAGAGGTTTAAAAGGAAACAATAATAAAAATATTATTGTGGCTGACTGTGTTCCTTTCCATCCTGGAAATAACATTCTTTTGAGATGCTGAGTCATGAACAGGTGGGATGTTCTGTACTAGGATGAAACAAGGCACTTGGAGCCATGCATGAGTAAAGATACTCTGCCTATCTTGTGTCAGAGAGCACTTACAGACAGACAGACAGACAGACATGAAACAGGCCTTATTTGCAGAACACAATAAGGAAAAACCCAGCAACATGAAGGGAGCTTTGGTTTGTGTCAGCAAGCACAGCACTCTGTCACATGTGATGGAGCTGTTGGGACAGACCATGTGACATCCAGCATTAATCTGTGCATTAGTTAACCTCTTACTGCTGACCTGGTTTCTGCCACCCAAACTCCTGCTTGTGTGTAGAACAAGAGTAAAGGAGGCAAAACAGTGGGATGGGATAGGAACATGAGTCTGTAAGGCTTTTGGTGAAGTCTCCAGTTCTCTGCTTTCTCCACAGGGGCTCTATTTCTCTCATTCCTAAACTAGCTTATGGGAGGGCAGGCTGGTAGTCATGCACAGAGTCTAACAAGAGGTCTGCTCACCAATGCTAAAAGTAGAAAATGAGAATCAAAATGAAACTTTCAAAACACTCCTCCTCCTCCCCCCAAGGGTTCACTTTCCCACAAACAATGTAAAGAGACAAAACTCAGAACTCTAGGTAGGTCAGTACCATTTATAAAATAGTCTTTTCTTCAGTCCTCTTAGAGAGAGAAGCCTCTCTTGATTTGTTCTGGTAACTTTCCACAAGAAAAACAGTCTGCTTGTGGCCTTTAACTCTCACAACAGCAGCCCACCTGGGAACTTCTGCTGTTGTGGACCTCCCATATCATGTAGCCTTTCCCGTGACTATATATGGGCCCTGGACTCATGCATACTGGGGTGTCATTTTAAAGGTAAACAACTCCAAGGGCAAAGGATTCTTCATCTCAGGGAACAGAGATGTCTTCTCACTTCTTCACTGGCGCAGAGGGCTTCTTCTCTCTCTCTCTGTTCAAACATCTCACGGGATCACAAAGATCACAATATTCACTCAGTCAATCACAGATACCTTTGCTCAAATCCACAAATCTGTATAATCATCTCCCCAATCCATATTGTCCACGATTTAAAGGAATATTCCAGCATATTCATATTACGGTCTGTTACCACCACTCATAGGAGATTTTTAGCCTAGGACCAAGGCAACTTGTCATCCCTTCATCACTTAGGATACAACTTCTCTTTCACTGACTCTGGTATCTTCATACTGTCCATTTAAGTATCTCCCTCTCGGACCTTTCCTCATCCCTCAAGGAAGGGTTAGGGCCTTGGAAGTTTCATCTCTGCCAGGAAAGAGTTAAATCTTGCCCACAGCCTGCGATGGTCACTTGCTCTCAGGCCGAGGGATCTCAGAGCGGCCGGGCTTCTCCCCCTCCTTTCCCCTCTGCCCGGCAGTCACCGCCGGGGAGGTGGGAGCCTCCTGCCCACCCGCGGCCTCGTGGGGCGGGCCCGGCCTGGCCGGCGGCAGGAGCAGAGCCCGGCCGGGCCGTGCACAGGCCCCGGGAGGGGCTGCCCACGGCGGAGCGGGGCCAGCGCTGCCCAGCCCGGAGCTGCCCGATGGATACTGAGCTGCAGCCTCCCCTCCCCTCCCCTTGGCCGGCAGCTGGGGCAGGGTGGGACTCGTTGGCACAGCCAGGCCCTGCCGGCTCTCCCCCAGCACAGGGGCCTGGCCGGCCTGGGCCGGTGTTACCTGCTGGCAAGCTGGAAAGAAAGGGAAGTTTTCCCAGGATCTCCTGATTTTTAAGCCTGTGTGACCCAGAGGTGTATCCCTCTATTTAATTGGCCAATCCGGCTCTCAATCTTAAGGTAAGTCGCTAATTGGTTTTTACCATCCGTGCTAAGCCAACACAGACGCCTTGGTCCTCCTATACTGCGGAAAGACATGTTTTTGTGGTTTTCTCCTGGTTTAGGGCAAATTTGGGAGGAAACCTCCAAATGGGGTTCCTCTGGAAAAGCAAACCCAAATGGCTCCTCCCCCACAACCGGTCCAGAAAAAACTTCCTTGGAGAAAAGTGGAAAAAACTATTTATTTAACAAATAAAGTGCCCAAGAGCACAGAGAATGAATAATATGAAAAAATAAAACCATTCACTCTGAAGTGAGATGGCAAATTGAGAAAGTCCTTGCCGTGGAAACAGCTCGTCTCTCTCAGTCTCTTATCAATTCCTCCAGTACCGGAGGAAAATGCCATCCTGGTCCCTGGAGGGCACAGGTGTGAGCTCTTGGTTCTCCTGTGGGTTTTCAGTCCAGAGCAGGTTTAAACAGTCCCAAGAAGAAGGAAAAAAAAAAACAAAAACAGTCCAGGGAACTTCTCTGCTCTAGCTAGCTAAAACTAACTAAAAAGCACAGGAGATCTCTGTCTGCTGTTTGTTTAGAGCTTCACCTGAACAGATCGACCAGGAGAAGAAGAATGCAGAAGAGTGAGAGTTGTTTTCAAAACAAACTCTGCACTTCTTCTTTCCCTGCTTCACTCTTAAAATCAGTCTTAAAGGTACAGAACACAATATACAGAACAGACGATTGGGGATACAAGCATCATAAAGTCACCCTAGGACAGGCTTTTAGACCCCAAGTCAAAAACCAGCTTTATTACAGGGATAGATTCCCATGGGCTGAGGAAAAGTCCAACTTCCACTCAACCCCTCCACACACTTAATCTCAAACCTCAGTGTCATGCTGGCTCCTCCCCCCACAGCAGCACCCACCAGGAGCCCACCTACAGTGATGTGCATCGATGAACATCACGTTCTCTCTCCATGTCTGGGTGAGAGCCAGGCTGCCAGCACTGCTCGGCAGACCATGGCTTTGCATCATGCAGTCAAGCATGCCAAGCACCTGCCATGGCATGATATGAAAACAACAGAGACTCAGAAAGCAGCCTGGGAACATTTCTTGGCTTGAGTAGAGAGACAGGTGAGACATGGTGCAAAAAACAATTCTAGAAAGAACCAGAGGTGTTCAGGAAGCTGTCCAAAGGTGCTCCATCACAGGAAGGGGGGAGATCTGGGCTCTTAGCTTCAGGGGCAGAAGCAGTGAGAGTTAAGTGTCTCTAAATCAAATATTTGAAAAGAAGACTCTGTAGGGATTGGCTGCAGAGTATCCTGGGATCTTCAAGGGGTCACTGAGATAGGGACAGGATCTGATAAGGCAATTCCTGTAATCACATTTTCTTCCCAGCACTTCAGGAAAGGCACTTTTGCAAAGTGCCTGAACTGGAGAGAGTCATGCTTTGAGCCTCATTACTCCCAGATCTGGACCCTTCCCTCAGGCTCACCAATTGTCAACCTTTCCCCTGCAAAAGGCAGATCCTACAGATCAGGGAGGAGAGGCACTCTGAGCACTCACAGATCCCACTGCAGCACTGAGGAACAGAGGCTGCACCTCCTAGGCTGCCAGTGCCGGGGCTCCCATGCTCAAAGGAAATGCTCTCCCTTTTGGTGTCCCTCTAGCCATCCTCTGGCTCCAGTGTTGGGACCCAGCCAAGGTGGGAACACAAAATAAATCAAAGCAAAAAAGTCTTCTTTGAGAGTGGGCTTGCTTAGCTTGGAATGCTCTTCCCAGCTGTTCCCTTGTTCCCTGGGATGTTCTCTGGGGGGCGGACAGGCATCATGCCACCCCAAACAAGGTCTGAAATGTCAGAACCATCAATCACAAGTGACAGCCTTGTCATATGATGATGAAAGTATTTGAGAAATTTGGATTTGACAGTCCTTCAGTATCTGACAGGTAAGATTGGCATGACGTTTTTTTCTTTCTCTTGAAAGAGCTTGAGTGCCAACTGCAACAGATAGATGACACATCCTCTGCTCCCCAGCACTTCAGAATGGGCTTCCTGTGCTGCTGTGAGCTTAATGCAAACCCAGTCTCAGTGCTCAAGTGGGCTGTCCTGCACTGGCTGGCCATGAGAGAGAGGTCTGGTCTTTGAACAGAATTAATTCTGAACATTTACTCCATCATTGGCTGTTGAAATGATGACTTACTTCTTCAAGTTAAATAAGCAAGTGAAATAAGCACCTGAAAATAACTGAGTTAGATGCTGTTTTAGCAACCTAACACATAATCAACTACTGAGATCAGTACTACTTGGGAGCACATTTAAGTTGTAATTCTCTATTCATGGATTTTCTTCCTGTCTCTCTCAGAAATGAAGTTACAGCTTACTCTTCAGCCTGGTCCTCAAAGGAAAATAAGCTTCCTTGGCCTCTGTGTGTTTGTATTAGCCTGTGTGTCTATTCCACTCTGTTAGCTTTTGAACTACAGGCAACTTTCAAGCCACTTTAGAGAACAGTTTCATGAAAATAAAAATAAAAGTACCCAGGTTAAAGCCTGGTTAAAGACAGAGACTGCAGTAGTGTTTTTACAGAGCAGAGGTGCTGTCAACCCAGCAAAAGCCAACTGTATGGAACAGATGGCAATGGTGACTGAGCTTTGTTAGCTCTGTTATTCATGTGATTATTTGTTTTCTGTACTAAAGTCTACAGAAGAGGCCTAAGCTCTTTCTTGTTATCTCCACGGTAGATCCTGCTAAAGGGTATTTCCAGGGAATCAATAAGTCAATCAGATGGCCTCTGCTGGAATAATGTTAAGGAGTGCTACTGTGAGCTAACTTCTGATGCTGGTTCAGTCCTTGGGCAACGCTTGGTCTTTCTGATATTGTCAGGTGGCATTTCGAGCAAAATGCAGGCCAATGTTTCCATTGAAAGCTGCTGAATAAAAATGACAGAACTTCACTATGCATGGGATAGACATGAACTCGCTTCAGGTAAAATCCATGCTGTTATGTGGAGATGTCTGGAGACAGATGATGTGATAAGTTTAGACTGTGTCCAGGTTGCCAGGCAGTGACAGAGGTAGACAAGACTGCTGCTTGCTGCCTCTCAAATGTAAATCTCAGCCTTGCTGACATCTGTCAGCTGGGGCTAGAAAAAGTGGCTCAAATTTTGCAGTATTTTCTTACTGGACTTTCTCCTGTGGAATGGAGCTGGTCTGAGCAGAGTGGGAGTGTGGGGCAGATGCCCTGCTTTGCTTTAGCAGGTCCAATTTTCAGAATAAACCAGCTGATCTACCAAGTGTGCCAGGTGAGATTCACGCATGCTCAGTCATTCTTCCCATTTCAGACAAAATAACTCACTGGGGACTCCCTGGTAAGCAATCCTCCATCATCTTTGCTGCTAAGCATACCTGGCTCAGAAGACCTTTGTGTCTGTTTCAAATAATTTTCTACATCCCTGCTGTTCTTTTTACCTTTGCCTTACATTGGCAGAGGTTGCCATGGGCTTTAAATATGACTAAGTTAAAGACTGCTCCATGTGGCATAGGTATAAATACCTTTGTAAACAGTTTCCTCCATTGATGACATAGGGACGCTGTTTCCTACTCAGGAAGTCATTATCAGCATGCAGGAGCAGTCCCTGCTCATTCTCTTTAGATACCCTTGGCTGGTAGCTTTGTGCCTTCCACATCCACTTGTAGGCAACTGTGGGGTCTCCTTGTCCTCTGGAGGACAAGCCTCTGCTCTTCCCAGCTGAATGCCAGCTAGGTCACACCTACCCACCATCAGTGGAGGGGCTCCTGCGTGCCTGAGCGGTGTCACATTGCCCTTAGGTGCTGGGAGAACAAGGGAAAACTCAGGGTAATGCTGTGCCAGGACAGCTTGGCAATGACTGGCTTTTGCTGACTTGTTTCTCTCATATGTTTTTATTTTCTATGTCTCCCTTTCCAGTGCCAGTCATCCTTCTCTCTGTCTCTATTGTCCTTTTGCCAACCAACCTTGGCTGAATCCCATGGGCCTCCTGTGTCATCCCTGTCCCTTTGGCTTCTCTGACAGTGGGAGGGGGCAGAAGGTCAGGCCACTTCCTCCAAAATCCTCTACCCTTACCACCTGACATCTGTGTTTTCAGCATACTCTCTGCCTGACTCAACTCCTGTCCCATAGGCAAAAAGTTCGTCACTGCCTGAGTTCCCTGCTTCTGGGTCCCTCCTTCATGCCTGCATCTCCTGCTGCCAGAGCATCACAGTACATGCCTTGGGGGGTGAAAACACAGGACACAGCCACCCATGCCATGGTGCAGGCAGCTGAAGGACTGTTGAGGTGAACATTTTAAACAGTGAATGTTTTGGAAAGCTTCTCTGCTATCACAGGGGCAGATGTTCCTCTGCATGTTGCATCTGTGCTCTGGGCTGCACAGCAGGGAGACAGCTCCTCCTGCCTCAGGGTGCCTTCAGCTCACCAGGCATCTGCCTCCCTGCCTGGGCACTGGCAGAGAAGAAAAGAGGCTTTAGAAGAGGGTTTTCCTTAGCCTAGAGGAAACTCCCTTTCAGACTGTGCTTTTTGTTTCCTCCATACTTATTCGCTTACACTTTTCCACCACACCATGGAAAGCTTCTTGTGGCATTTCAAAGAATTCACTTGATCATTGCTATAGATTTCTGAGAACTTGATTATAACACAATATGTCTCAAAAGGTCTTCATTGTCCTTTCATTATTTTTTTTTGTCCTTTTACAGCAGCAATCTTTCATTTCATCTTTCATTTCATCTTTTTCTATGGCCTTATACAAATGTGATTTACAAAGAAATGCCCTGATACTACTTGTTCCTGTACACATTATCTCCACTTACTAACCTTTGTTACCTCAAATGCTTCCTATTTCAAAGAGATTTGTTAGCTTTCTCCTCACAGATACAAATCCAGTTTGAATTTTACTTCTATTTAAGGCTTGTTTCCTTTTCATTTTTGTGCAATCCTTACATTCTCCCCTGTGTAAAAATGCTTTTGGCAGCTGCAGAGCTGTGCTGTCTGGCATACTGGCCTTTCATGGCACACAGGCTATTTTTCAATATCTGTTTGAAGTTATATTTTATGCTTCTCTATTGGGTTTGCATGGCCAAGCTTTAGTAGCAGGGGTGTTACAGGGGTGCCTTCTGTGAGAAACTGCCAGAAGCTTCCCCATGTCTGATAAAAACAATCCCTGGCTGTCCCCAAGATGTGTATGTTGCTGGCCAAGCCAATTAGAAATTATGGTAACACCTCTGTGATGACAGATTTAAGACAGGAAAAAAAATTTATTGTGCAGATGTAATTGCAGCCAGCGAAGAGTGGAGTGAGAACATGTGAGAGGAATAACTCTGTAGATACCAAGGTCAGTGGAGAAGGAGGGGCAGGAGATGCTCCAGATGCCAGAGCTGAGATTCCCCTGCAACCTATGGTAAAGACCATGGTGAAGCAGCGGTGCATCTGCAGCCCATGGAGGACAAAAGGGATTCAAAAATCCACCTGCAGCCCGTGGAAGGCATGGGGATGCAGAGATCTACCATGCTGGAGCAGGTGGATGCCTGAGAGGAGGCTGTGGGAGGCCCATACTGGAACAGGCTCCCGACAGGGACCTGAAAGGAGAAGTCATCTCTGGAACGTTTCCTTGTGGGATTTGTCATCCCGTGGAGGACCCACACTGAAGCAGCCTGTCCTTGAAGGACTGCATCCCATGGGAGTGTGATCCACTTTGCAGCAGTTTGTGAGTAACTGTTGCTTGTAGAATGGACTTATGTTGGAGAAGTTCATGGAAAACTGCCTCCCATGGGAGGGACCCCACACTGGAGCAGGGGAACAACTCTNTCTATTGGGTTTGCATGGCCAAGCTTTAGTAGCAGGGGTGTTACAGGGGTGCCTTCTGTGAGAAACTGCCAGAAGCTTCCCCATGTCTGATAAAAACAATCCCTGGCTGTCCCCAAGATGTGTATGTTGCTGGCCAAGCCAATTAGAAATTATGGTAACACCTCTGTGATGACAGATTTAAGACAGGAAAAAAAATTTATTGTGCAGATGTAATTGCAGCCANTACTCATTTCTTGTCTCCCTTTTCCCCTGGGAGGGGAAGAGGTAGAGCTGGGAAGAAGGGAGGGGTGAGGGGAAGGTATTTTTAAGGTCTTGTTTTGCTTCTCATTATCCTGCTCTGATTTTGTTAGTAATAAATCAATTAATATCTCTAATTTGGTCTGGTTTGCCCACAATGGTTTTTGGTGAGTGATCTCTCCNGGTGCATCTGCAGCCCATGGAGGACAAAAGGGATTCAGAAATCCACCTGCAGCTCGTGGAAGGCATGGGGATGCAGAGATCTACCATGCTGGAGCAGGTGGATGCCTGAGAGGAGGCTGTGGGTGGCCCATACTGGAACAGGCTCCCGACAGGGACCTGAAAGGAGAAGTCATCTCTGGAACGTTTCCTTGTGGGATTTGTCATCCCGTGGAGGACCCACACTGAAGCAGCCTGTCCTTGAAGGACTGCATCCCATGGGAGTGTGATCCACCTTGCAGCAGTTTGTGAGTAACTGTTGCTTGTAGAATGGACTTATGTTGGAGAAGTTCATGGAAAACTGCCTCCCATGGGAGGGACCCCACACTGGAGCAGGGGAACAACTCTCCCTGAGCAGTGGGAGAAACAACCTGTGATGAACTGACCATAATACTCATTTCTTGTCTCCCTTTTCCCCTGGGAGGGGAAGAGGTAGAGCTGGGAAGAAGGGAGGGGTGAGGGGAAGGTATTTTTAAGGTCTTGTTTTGCTTCTCATTATCCTGCTCTGATTTTGTTAGTAATAAATCAATTAATATCTCTAATTTGGTCTGGTTTGCCCACAATGGTTTTTGGTGAGTGATCTCTCCCAGTCTTTAACTCATGAACCCTTTGTTATACTTTCTCTTCACTGTCCATCTGCAGAGGGGAGTTAGAGAGAGGCTGTGGTGGGTGCCTGAAATCCAGCCAGGATAGACCCTCTACAGCTTCTCATGGAAACATAAAACAAATTATGTATCTTGTTAGTCACTTAGAAACAAATCTAAGTGTTTACTGTGTGTTGACTAAACAATGCATTCTGGCTATTTGTTTCTTCAGCAAAAATACTCCTTTCTGCAATGACAGAAAACAAGTGAGATCATAGTATCTACTTTACATCAGTTTATCTTACACATAAAGCAGAACGGAACCTCAGAGATTTGCAGACATCCCCACATGCTCTGCCAGCTACCAGATTCAGGGACTGGAGGGCACTGCTGCTGCAGTGGCCAATCTGATGTGAGGCTGCTGCCAGAGCAGTCATAGCATCCTATTTCTCCTGCCTTTGGCACCCCTCACAGGGTTTCCCTCTTTCCCAGTAGCTAGCTTGTCTAGGATGCCCTACACAAGCTGAAGAGGAATCAGTGAGTGATGTGATCACTGAGAAGTTCTTTTGACACATTTCTGGTGATTGCACAAGGTATGCAGTTTGTGCAATACTTCAAGTGACACTTCTGTGTGATGAGAACTTCAAAATCTTGCTTCAAGTTCAACTTTTAAGAGGCTAAAAATACTGTCAGAAGTAGGAGAGTACTGAGGATGAAGAAGAGGGTTTAATTTTTCTACATTTTATCTTTGGCATCTCTTGGGGTTTGGAGCCCTTCGCTACCAGTAATAACCATGTTATATCGTGTCATTAGGAGCCAAGCTTCCTTTTATGCGGCACAAGTTTCTTTACCTCAGAATGTCTCTCTTAGAAATTTCCTGCTTGACTTTTTTTGAGATCGCATTTGATTTTTTTCCCCTCAGCTTTCATTGCATTGATGTCTTACAACCACTCTGTGATTAATATGATACATTCAGGTATTTCTTGAACCTTTTTCCAGTGATGACTTCCTAATGGAAGTTCTAGTCAGACTTCCAACACCTGCAAACTTGTATTTGGCAGAGGTATGATTCAACCCATGCCTGTAACTCCAGCTTTCAACGTAAGCCCATTCATACTGTATGATCTTCCAAACCTTCTTTGAACTGATGATGACCCCAAACAACCATTTTTAGTAAACTTGTAAACAATGAAAAATATCCCATGCATGTGTCAGGTCTGTTGTGAAAATACAAGGTAAGAGAAACTTTAAGTTTTCATCCATACCTTCGAAGCCTTCCCTGGGAAACTCCCAGCATGACAGTATCTACTTTTTCAGTATTAGACAGATTTTCTTCTCTGAAATAATAATGGTGCCAAAAACAAAGTAAACAAAGACAGAAAAAAAAAAGAAACAAAAACTCATCAGATTGATCATTTTTAGTTCTTCTGTTCATATTTTCTTCTCCAATATTTTCTTCAACAATAAATTATGGTATGGGACAGTTTGTCGACTACTCCATGAAAATCCAGATAGATAATGATCCATCCTAGAGTTTAGAAATACTTTTAGGTTTTGAAAATCAGCTTTTTACTGAAGAGTGATATTAGATGCCATGAGCCATATTTGATAGCTCATAGTACATTTTATCCCGTTTTCCTTTTGCTTCACTGGCTTTGTTTCAAAAGTTCAAGATTTGCCCTGAAGCTGTGCATGCTACCAAAGCTGAAATATTTGCCACTGTTGCCCAAGCAATTAATCTGTTTTTCTCTGTTACTATCCTTCTCTGTCTCTTGAATTAGTTTATTTTTTTGCTATTCTTTATCATACCATTTCTCATTTCATAGATTTAGTGGAAAACAGTTAATCTTCTGTCCTCGTTTTCCTCTTCTGTTATGCATTTTAGGGAGGAAATATTCAGGCCTGCCATATTTGCATTGATGAGTTTTTGCGCTCCAAATTTGTTATAATTTTCATAACTTCATTCCCATTAGCTGTGTATGCATTTAGAGCCCTTAATTTCTCTCTCTCTCTCTCAAAAAAAAAAAAAAAATCCTTTTCAAGTCAGAGTTCTTGCAACATTTAGTTGTGTTTATCTTTCAATTTACTTTAATTTCAGTGGTCTTGGTTCCCAGAATTCCAGAGTATTTTCTACAGCCACCAGTTATTAAAATCAGCTAAAATAACATTGCCTGTGCCTGATGGCAGGACAGCCACAGCAGCTTTTTGCTGGCAGTGGTAGGCAAGCATGGAGTGGATCTGCAAATCTGCTTGTTTGTGAAGTGAAGAGTGAGATTACCCAGAGAGAGTGTAAGAAGGGAGAAGAACAAGCCAAAGACAGACCCTCATGAATAAAAAAGGACTCAAAGACTTGCAGAGAAGCCCCTAGTGAGATCACAGTATACTATTGTTGTGGAAATAAATGACACCAAAAGCTCTGTAGTGAATATGTGAGAGTAAATGGAGCAATCTTAGATGAGTGATGATTCTCACTGGTCGATCTGAAAGATCTGGATGACAAACAAAGGCAACACATGTTCTTCAGTTGAAAGAGAAGATGAAATTATAGTTCTACTTTAATTTGTGAATGTGCTTATACAGCACAGGTTGTGTATGTCAGTGTTCCCAGAATAAATCCCAAGCTAAATACTTGCTAATGCTGTGTTACACACCCAGAACAATCTCAGAACTGAGGGGTATGGCCTATTGCTTGTCATGCTATTGCTTAACTATGGCTTAACAAAAGATAATGTGCCTTGATTGTTTTATTGCACAGGTCTGCATTCGCACACAGCAAGTGTGCTCTGGGCATCCCCTCAATTTTGCTACTGCTACTTAGTTGTGCCTGAGAACTGAATGCATTAGGATTGAGAACAGCCCTGTGTGATACCTCGTGATGAGATCCCACAATCATAGAATCACAGAATTGTTCAAGTTGGAAGGAGCCTTGCATATCATTTAGTGTAATCCTCTGCCAAGGCAGGGTCACCTGGAGCAGGTGACACAGGAACATGTCCAGGTGGGCTTTGAATGTCTTCAGAGAGACTCCATGCCCTTTCTGGGCAGCCTGTTTCAGTGCTCTGCCACCCTCAGTGTAAAGAAGTTCTTCCTCCTGTTGAGATTGAACTTCTTAGGTTTTACTTTATGGCCACTGTTCCTTGTCCTTCTGCTGAGTATCACTGAAGAGTCTGGCCCGTGCTCATGGTCAAGTTATGAGCATTCTGGTATGTTCTTCATATCTCAAGCAAAAGCACCATGGGTTTTCAGAAATCATGATCAGGAACACAAGCATGTCATCAGGTGATAAAAAACGAAACTTTTGCCATTCTGCCAGAAAGCCTTTCTTTTCAGATTAGTGGCAAAACTGTCATGTTACCTTGCTGGGAGAGAGCCGGCTAAGATTGGAACAACCCAAAGATGTGTTCTTGCTTTGCAGTGTTAAGAAGCTAAAAATGTCACATTTTCCCCCNTGGAGCAGGTGACACAGGAACATGTCCAGGTGGGCTTTGAATGTCTCCAGAGAGACTCCATGCCCTTTCTGGGCAGCCTGTTTCAGTGCTCTGCCACCCTCAGTGTAAAGAAGTTCTTCCTCCTGTTGAGATTGAACTTCTTAGGTTTTACTTTATGGCCACTGTTCCTTGTCCTTCTGCTGAGTATCACTGAAGAGTCTGGCCCGTGCTCATGGTCAAGTTATGAGCATTCTGGTATGTTCTTCATATCTCAAGCAAAAGCACCATGGGTTTTCAGAAATCATGATCAGGAACACAAGCATGTCATCAGGTGATAAAAAACGAAACTTTTGCCATTCTGCCAGAAAGCCTTTCTTTTCAGATTAGTGGCAAAACTGTCATGTTACCTTGCTGGGAGAGAGCCGGCTAAGATTGGAACAACCCAAAGATGTGTTCTTGCTTTGCAGTGTTAAGAAGCTAAAAATGTCACATTTTCCCCCCTCTTCAATTTATATATTTAAAAACTGGCCAGTGAGAATCTAAGTCCTGGATTTCTAGTTAAGAATGTAGAGGTACATTCCTTCAGACAGCAAATTCCTTCACTTTCTTTTAATGACTTGCTTTAATGCTGCTACATTTAGGTGGGAATAGGAGGAAAGACAGGGAAAGGGACCTGAGTGCTGTTTGGAATTCTGGGACACTCTGTCCTTCCCTCTGTGCAAACAGGACACTACAACTCACATGAGTGCTAGGAGTTAAACTCTGTTTTCTGAAGGGAGGGCATATACATCCACTCAGGAATACAACTTACATTCTTTTATTGGGGGTTCACTTGGGAATACATAAAACTGCATTGGGAAAAGCAGTATTTAATATATGCTCAGCAGCAGACTTCACTGGTGAGAAAGAAGCAAAGATCATCAGAAGATCGTCTGGTTGTCAGGTAAGTGTCTGGGACATCTGTATCCTATCCACAGGGGATCCCAACTCTATTCTTTTAATGTCAGTCACTTCATATTGTTACTGATTCATATTGTTAAATATGAAGATAACAAATTTTTTGTTGCAATATTTGTTGCTTTTGTCATTTCCCAACTCAATATAATTTTGAATCCTTATATTTTGTATCTCAAAATCTTAAAAAAAGTGTAATTTTAGATCTGCTACCATTTATTTCGTATTTGTTCACATTTCACATCTAACAGACATGAGGTAAAAAAAGTGGAGTTAAAAGAGAAAATGGCACTCTATTTTGAACTCTCCACAAGAAGATAGCGGATCCTTTGGGTGGGGAGCTCAATCTGGAACAAAAAGTAACAGCTTCCTTTTACTAGACCTTGACAGTTTTATGTTATGGCTGTTCTTGTTGCTTTTGTTTCATGCTGTCCCTATTTATGATGTTTCCATTTTTGATACCTGTGCACAGCAAAGACAGAGGAGCCAAAAGAAAAACTACTCCCTGAGGAATGAATTGCCTTCGTCCAGTGAGTGAAAATTGGAAATGTAAACAATATCCTTTATAGTTTTAAATAGAATTTAATAGTGGAAAGAAGGTTAAATCTTCTGTGAATTCTCTGAAAATTCTTTTTTAGTGTAAACAACCTCCAGAAGTTATTGTGGTTTGGGTTTTTTAAAATAAATTTCCCTTGCTTCATTATCATCTATTCATAATCTAAATACACATCTGATTTTCAACACATTATTTTTCAAAAATTGGAGCTCAGATTTTTTGCAAAGGGAAGTGATAGGCCATTAAAATTTTTGTTAATCTGAAAACAAAGAAGATAAACAACAAAGTACCAGATCAGAACAGCTCCTCCTTTTTGCATATCATCCATTCTGGTCATCCATTTAGTAAACCCGTTTTTATTTCTTCTACAGAACAAAATCATATTATCTTTTCCTCTCCAATGTCATTAATGTTTTCTATAGTTCTCCAAGGTCAGCGGCCTAAAGACAGTGCTTTTTCTCCCCAACACAGCCCATATGCAGTAGGTACCTTTCAAGTGGTTTTCAATCTGAAATCTTCTAATAAGACTTCCTGGGAAATCACTTGCTACAAGAAAGTATTTCTTTATGCAGCTTACTACATGCCCTTGTATCATGCAACAACCACAATTTTTTTTGCCCATAATTCTTGTACCTTGTATAACTTTGAAAATTTAAATCTCTAGTGCTAATTGGTGTTTCTTCCCTCAGCTTTTTCCTTCTTCATAAACCTACAGGATCATCAAGTCACAGAATGGTTTGGGTTAGAAGGTATTTGAAAGTAGTGTAAGGCTGGTCTAAGGTCTTTTGATGCAACCCAGGATAGAGTCAGCTTCCTGGGCTGTGAGTGCACATTGCAGGTCATGTCCAGTTTTTCATCCACCAGTATGCCCAACTCCTCCTTCAAGAATTTATCCTCCACTCTTTCCTGGTGATTGCTCTGATCTAGGTGAAGAACTTTGCATTTGACCTTCTTGAACTTCATGAGATTGACATGAACAGGCTAAAAGAGTGAAGAGTTATGGTATGGTGATAAGAGTAAGATCATGAGCTGCATAGCCAGAACCTTCCCAAAAGCCAGCATGAAGGAGACTTCCCTGAGACTTGATCATTTATTGAAGTTCATACTCAATAAAAAGATCTTGAAATAGCAAATACTGTTGATAACTTTGATCTCTGTAGTGTAAGTTCCAAGTGAAACACTTTGAAGTTAAAAGAAGGTTTAAGGAGCATTTCACTTTTGAGGCAGGCTAACAATGGATGTGTGGAGAATTTCTGCTGGCTGTTGTGACTTGGCTGTCATGAAGTAACAGATGATCATGCACCTGAGGCATTAGGCATTACAGCTCCACCTCAAACCTGGCAGTTCTTGTGTCTGGAGGTTGGTCTTCAGGATAGGACTGACTTCAAGGTGCAAAGCGTGATGAGATTCAATTACTCCCAGCTTCTTCAGCTCAGAAAGTTTTTCCTAGCTGTAAGGATTTGTTAGCACTTGGTTCCTCAGGAGAAATCTGATGTTTAATTTGCTGAAGCCCCTTCTTTTGGCAGAGCAGAAGAAAACTGTGAAAATCTCTCACTGGAGAACAGAGAAAGGTTTATATCCAGATGGCAGCACCTGCAGAAGAATTTGTGTTTGAAGCCAGCCCAGGCACAGCTATGTGACTCATCTGGCTGCCCAATCTGTTCTCCACTGTGGATTCACGTGATTGATCCTCCATCCCAGAAGTGCCTTTTAGTTAGCTCTTGGTTTATTACTTCTTTTTATTCTTCTTAGATACAGTCAATTATCCTTTTACATGATGATACTTTAAAAGACATATCCTGACATAATTTTGTAATCTTAATTTTCTTTCTGCCATTTCTTCTTTTTGTTTTTTTTTTTCCTACTGCCAGAATTCCACCAAATTAATAATACAGCAGTTATCTGAAATGATGCTACCTATTAGATGCATAGGCTTTATTTTTCTTCCTCTNCCCCCAGCACTGTCCTTTTCCTGCCCCAAAACTCGCGTTATCTCCCCCCTCCGAGAGAAACATCCAGAGACAAAAAGAGGTGTAGCCAGGTGATACAAATCTCCTTTGGCCCCTTTTGTTTCTCTTAAGTACCTATTCAAGAGGAGCAGAAGATGTTCCTCTACCTTAAGTACGCAGTAGTTGTGGAAAAAAAAATTCTATAAGGGAAAAAAAAACAAATCTAACCCCCAACACAGATTCAAATTTGTCTTCACAGCATTAACTCAGAGAAAAAAAATGAGAACCATTCAAACTTCATCAGGGGTGAGGGAAGAATGGAAGAGGGAAAACTTTTGGCACATTTGATTTTTCAACATTTATCCTCAAGCTAATAAGAAAATTTCATGGAGATCAAGGGCCATGGCTGAATGGGTTTATTTTAGTTTTGAAAATTCAGTTGAAATCAAGTTTTCTTACAAAGGGATGGATGGATGAGTGATAAATGTTTCATGTAAGGATTGCTTAGCTGGGAATAAACAAGGGAGGAGGAAGAGATGGGTGTTTTAGCTAATAGAATAACTAAATCTCCATGTTATGTTAAAGAGCATACTGTCAAATAGTATGTAGGAATATGAGCTACAAGATGAAACTTTCCATGGAGCTCATTCTCTGATATTAAAAATTATAGACTCAAACTGAGACATAGGTACAAAGGGGATATCTGAAGGATCATGAGTGCACCTTTTCAAAAGAAAAATGAAAGACTTTTGCTCCTGTTCAGCATAGCACTACAACGGCTGGACTAAGATTGCTGCCTCTAAAACTTTTGTAAGAGCGAATATCAAGGCAATAGAAGTAGTCATTAGAGTAAATAAGTAAAATGTCCCAAATGATATATTTATACAATTTGGATGGGAGGAGACATTTTCAGTGTCAGGGAGGCCAAATGGGGATGGTTGTCCAGAAGGAGGTGTTTGAGGCAAAGCACTTAAAATATTTAAAATAAGAGTTCAAAGAGTTCATAAAAGTTCATGTGCATGAAGGGAAACAATGTCTGCAGAAGTACTGTGAACAGCTCCCGTGCTGCTGTCCTCAGTCAGAGGAAGGAATTTGGGGGTGAGCAGAGAGGACATGTGTGTGGCAGGACACCACAGCCAGAAGAAACAACTGAACATGTCCTAACCCAGACCTGGGCTTTTAACTGTTGAGCTGCTGCCCAAATGGATGTGCCCTCTTGTGTTTATGTTGTGGCTGTAGTGACACAACTAAATTGGCTAAAAATTGTGGGAAGTTTTGGAGTGACCTGGCCTATACTTTTTGTCATATTCAATATTCATTAGCTCTACTCAGATCTTCCAAAAACTCTGACAACATGGTGGCATTTAATCAAGAAAAAGCTCTCTTTAACACTGTAGATGATACAAATGGTAAAGTGATAACTTCATTTCAATCATCATTGATTTGGTTTAACTTGAGATATGCAGTATTCCAAATTGTTTATTTACCAAGCATGGGATCTCAGTTCTCTCATCTTACCAGAAAAAATACTCCCCAACCCCCGGCTGTTAATGAAAATGTAACAATGAAACTTAAATTAAAAGTTTTTATGAGAAGTATGGATTTATTGTGCCAGCAATTCTCTGCTCTGACAAGATGGTATTTATTCACAAGATTTTGTAGAAGAGGAGTTTAAAGCCATTAATTTTGCCAGTTTAAGAACATGTATTGCTTGGAAGAAACCTCAACCCCCGCCAAAACCCCTTGGCCAGGGGCTGATATGGCATTACCATGTCTTAAAGAGCTAAACCTTGCAGATTTCTAACTACTTTAGAGTCTGTCTCCTTTGCAGAGCATAGTTTGTCCTTTAACAATCAAGTGTCATATATGTGTGATCAAACTCACTGCTATGAGCAGAGCAAGGAACTGGAGGGAACATTCTGCGGTTGCCAGACTGTACCTATGGTGTTCCTATTTAATATCTTGTCAATGCTCTGGATGAGGGGATTAAATTCATGTTCAGTAGTTCACAAACACCAAGCTGGGTGGGAGTGTTCTGCTAGAGGGTAGGAAGAATCCACAGAGGGATCTGGACAGGCTGGATTGATGGGCCTTGGCCAACTCTGTGAGGTGAATAGGGTGAAGCATCGAGTCCTACACTTGGTTCCCAACAATGCCATGCAGTGCTACAGGCTGGGGGAAGAGTGGCTGGAAAGCTGCCCTGAGGAAAAGGACATAGGGGTGCTGGTCAACAGCAGCTGAACATGAGCCAGCTGTGTCCAGGTGGTCAAGAAGGCCAATGGCACCTGGCTTGTGTCAACAATAGTGTGGCCAGAAGGACCAGGGCAGTGATTGTTTTCCTGTACTTGGCGCTGGTGAGGCCACACCTCAAATCCTGTGTCCAGTTTTGAGCCCCTCAATTCAAGAAGGACATTGAGGTGCTGGAGTGAGTTCAGAGAAGGGCAACAAACCTGGTGAAGGGTCTGGAGTATATGTCTATCCTATGAAGAGCAGCTGATGGAGATGGGGTGTTCAGCCTGGAAAAGAGGAGCCTCAGGGGAAACTATCACTCTCTACAACTCTCTGAAAGGAGGTTGTAGCCAGGTGGGAGTCAGCCTTTTCTCCCAGGCAGACAGTGACAGGACAAGAGGACACAGATTCAGGCTGCTGCAGGGGAGTTTGAGTTTGGACATAAGGAAGAATTTCTTCACTGAAAGGGTGGTTAAGCATTGGAATGGGCTGCCCAGGGATGTGGTGGTGTCACCATCCCTGTGAGTGTTCAAGAAACAACCGGATGTAGCGCTTACTGCTACAGTCTGCTTGACATGTTGATGGGTAAAAGGTTGGACACAATGGTTTGGGGGTCTTTTTCAACTGTAAT
>VYZR01096568.1:68613-102096 GCA_013400675.1 Oxylabes madagascariensis
AAATAGAAGCTTCATTAACTTCATTTTCTGGTAAGGGTGTCCTTTAGGCCAGTGGCAGAAAACTTAATAAAACCCAGTAAAGTTAATAAAACCAAAATACTTAATAAAACCTACTAGGTAAGAGACTTGACATATTTTCTTAATCAGTATCTTCATAAATCCTTAAGTCAGATGGAATGAAACTGCAAAGAAATGTGTTTTTCCAGTAGAGAGTTCCCAAGATCTCCCATGCAAATAGAAATACAATGTAAAGTGGTAATTAATGTCAACATTGGACAAGATGCAGTAGAAACAAAGAAAAGCACGGTTCTCCTCCAGAACATTTCTACTATCTGAAAGTAATGTCAGGCAGCATGAGGTAGTTCTTTCTACCATGCTTTGTGTTATATGACAAAGCTGTTCTAAAAATTGTGGATGTTGGTAGACAAGGAGCAGGAGGTGACCCAGCAATGTGTGCTCGCAGCCCGGGAAGCCAACTGTGTCCTCAGCTGCATCAGAAGTAGTGTCAAGGGAAGAGATTCATTGCCTCTACTCCACTCTCATGAGACCTCACCTGGAGTTCTGCATCCAGCTCCGGGGACCCAGCATGAGAAGGACAAAGGGCTGGAGCACCTCTCCAATGAGGACAGCCTGAGAGAGTTTGGGCTGTTTAGCCTGGAAAGGAGAAGGCTCTGAGGTGACCTGCTATCAGCCTTCCAGCACCTAAAGCGAGGAGAAGGCTCTGGGGTGACCTGCTATCAGCCTTCCAGCACCTAAAGCAGCTGAAAAGAGAGCTGGAGAGGGATTGGTACAATGGGCTGTAGTGCTAGGACAAGGGGGAATGGCTTCACACTGAAAGAGCACAGGTTTAAATTAGATGCCAGGAAGAAATTCTTCTTTACTGTGAGGCGCTGGAACAGGTTGCCTGGAGAATTTCTTTACTCCTTCGTGTGTTCAAGTCATGAGATTGCTGATGTGCCAGTACAACTCATACTAGCCTTGTCTGCCTGAGCAGAAAGAAACCAGACGGCAGACTGGTAGAATTTGCAGTCTCTGGGCACTTCATTGCTTGCAGTGCTATGAGATGTCTTGTAACACTTTTCTCTATAGATTTTCCAGTGAGTATCAGGGACATTCCAATTTGTGCAAAGTGCTACATTAAAAAAAAAATTAAACTAGTGGGATATTACTGTACTCTGTACCTTTTCATGCTAAATGCACAGTGAAAGGTCTGTTTTGGTACGTGTAATCTGTGAAAAATACCTACTCAAATGCAGTACTCAGATTATTTCATAATGTTTAATATTATAATACACAGATCACTTGCAAGATAATGCAATATAAGAAGCAGTTTTGTATAATAATACGTAAGAGAACAGTAGCCAACAAGATAGAAAAAGAAATTGAAGTTTTAAATAAAGGATGGCATAAACATGTAAAGAGAACCTTTCCAATAAACAGTCTTTTGTAGTTCTCTATACTGTTTAAGCTTTAAATAATATAATTAATAGTAAGTCAAACATGGAACAAAGTGTGAGCTGCATTATGAATGCAAATCAAACAATGCCAAGCAGAAGAAATTGAAGTTAGTGTGGCATTCTGCCACCTGCAGCACTTCTACATTCCTAGTATTTGCACCCAGCTCACAATGTTTGTAATGAGGATGGAAAAGATCCACAGACTTGGTGGATTGGATTGATGACCTCAAGTGCAATAACTCTCCACAAAAACAACATCTCCTTCAAGCTGTGAGCTGCAATTGATTCTTAGAGGGCCAAAACTGTTGTGTAACAGATGCTCAAAGTGGTATGGATGTTGAAGCAAAGGTCACTCACAGTTTCTTTCCAGTGACCCAGACACAAAGCCCACCGATGCCAACATATCACAGGACAGCTTTCACAACATGCCTCTGTAATTTTCCATTAATTAATCAACCTTAGGCAGCTGAGTTTCACAGCCAATAACTGTTAGATGTAACCAATTATTCTAATACAATTGCTCTGAGCCCTTTGTTTTTACAGGCAATGCTGACTGCAGCTTTTCATTGCTCTGCCTGTGGCCTCCTCTCTCCCCTGCTCCCTTCACAGCCCCCGGTACTGCATCCACATCTCCACCACTGCTGCAGGTCAGTGGCAGCAGAAATGGGAGTACTACACATCTCAAACACCTCTGCCAAGCCCTTTGGGTTTGCACACCTGTTGCCAGTCCAGTGTTGCCCATGGGAGCAAACTGGACCTGGGATAAGGATTCTCAGTGGGATTTTTGGTGGCACAGCCTTTGGTGTTGTCTATTTGGTCACTGGAAGATAACCCTTTCTAATGCTTGAAAATTGACACAAAAGCAAGTGGATAAAAACATTTATGAAACTTGTGGGTTTTATTCTAACTAAAAAGCAACAGATGCCATCCATTTTGTCTGTCATGCTTTATTAGCTGTAAGTTTTGTGCAATTCAGTATTCACATTTGACAGTCTTCAACCGAGTCCACATTTATGTAGAGGCCATTCATGAGCAATTTTAAAAGCATAGTGTATAAAAGAAGAAAATACATCAAAGTCACAGAAAAAAAGATGCAAATTGCAACACGTTTTCACTTTCTGACTTTTTTCTTCTAAATTTCCTTCTAAGTGCTATTTCAAGAGAGCTGAGACATTGACATTAATGCAAATTTTCTTTGAATAGGGAAATTACTTTACACTGTTTTTCATAGCAGATTATATAGCCTCTGGAAAAGGAAAGCAAAGCGTGTTTCAGATAAAATAAACTGCATTGCCTCTGTGCACAGCAATTCAAGATATTTACATTCTATATAGATGGCTGAATGCATACATACATTACTTTACAAAGCAATAAATAATATTCATAGGAGATATCAAATTTACACAAATTTTATGAAATATATACAATCTTGTAGTTTGTAACTAAGGTTATACATACATGCACTTGGAAACTGAAATGAAGTGGGCTGTGTCTTCAGCTGTCCTCAGAGTGCACTGCTAATAAAGCTGGTTTGTGGCTTCTCATCTTACTGTTATAATTTTTATAAAAAGCAAATACTGTGTGGTCTCTTTAAGATATTTTTAAGTGCATGTCATGCATTAAAAGGAAGGATTGCCACCCTTCCTGAATCGACTCCTGGCTTGTTCTAGATTGCCAGCAACTGGTCCTGAATGCACATTCAGAATGATTAGATTGCTCAATGATTTTTCCTCCATGAACAAACAACTGAACTTGAAATGATCTCCTGGAATTTAGTGCTCATCACTCCCTCAAAGGGCTCCACTTCTTGGAAAGAAAGGTGTTCTGCCTGGAGACTGCTNCTACTCTGGGCACACCATGTACCTGGGAATACTGCTATACTGCTGAGAGAGGGCATAAAATTTGAGTGTTTTTCAATCTAGGCTCTGTCCCCCAGATGGTACTATGCAGATTGCCCTCCTCCCTAAAGTGCAACACTACACTTACAGGGAGAAACACACCCAATTTTCCCAAGTTTATTTTTGGTCATCAATAAATTATGTTTTTCCTACAGATTGTCCCTTTCATGGCACGTATGAGTGTGTATCAGACCAAGGACCATTGCTCTTGCTCTTTACCTTCAGCCTCTGGCATAGATAGCAGAAGTGTAAGTACTGTAGGCATGAGATTGGTTTGAGAACTTTCTGGATTTGCTATTACTTCCTTCTGAATGAATCTATGGCATTAAGACATTTTTATTCTGACTTTTCCTCCCTATTCAGTCTGCTACATGAGTAACCACTTGGCACAGGGGAGACAGGCCATAAGTCAGACTTCTGGTCTAACAGAGCTTGAGCAAGTGGTCTGAAGTTGTCCCACAGGGCTCCTGTGGCCATTGGGAGTGTTTTCACAGCCGATCTCCCTTATCATGCCACTGGGGAGTTTGACAACCCCAGAGGGACAAATGAGCAAAGACCTGAACCACCATCTGAAGAGGTCTCCTATGTGCCTCATGAAGGTGACTTGTGGGGAGTAAAAGACCCCTTCTCCTCATTAAACCCTCCTAAGAGCCTGCCTATGGTTGATGGTTGTGACAGGGCAGCAGCTGGTGAGAATAGAATAAGGGAGCATCATGTGTATCCTTCTGCTGGCCAGCAGGGAGACAGGGCTGGACAGGGAGGGGCCCTGGGCAGAGAGACTCAGGTAAGTGTGGTGGAACTCAGCTGGACAGACATCAGCCATTAAAAAGTTAGGCATTCAGCCCATGTGGTCAGCTAGAGCTGGTCTGGGAGATGGGAAACGGGGAGCTGTGTCTCATGCACAGGGAGGTGTCCAAAACAAGGGGTACAGTGCGCACTGGATGTGCCTGTCCATCTCTGTGGATCGGTGAGGACAAGGTGGGTGCTCAACAAGGCTGGGTGCCTGCTTTTATCAGTGCCATAGGTAGGAGAGTGGCACCCCACGCCTTTGGAACTATGCTCATCGTTGTTGCTGACCTCCAGGACCAGTGGGCCACTCAATCATTAAACACAGATAGAAATACCTCCTTTTCTTTTTTTAATTTTTCTTTTTCTTTTCTTCCCATTCCTTTAACCTTTTGAAACACTTTGGACAAAAAGACTTGCTCAATGGACAGGTGTTATAGTCTTCCTTCTCTGCCTCAGTGCGGAGCCTGGTGTCGAATCCACCTCCACTAAAACTCACCTGCAGGGAGATGTTGGTGTGGATTGTACACTGTCTGACTCTGCAGCTGGAAGTGTGTGAGCCTGATATTTCTGAGTCCGAGAGATTTTAGCTTGCTAGCAGCTGCTGATCTTTTCCCAGGGGAAAAGTTTCTTGGGAGAGCTTCTTCTCAAAACAATCTAGCAAAACAACTATTTTTTCTCAAAACAATCTTTCTCCAGGTGGTGTTTTCGCCTTTCTAGTTCTGTTTCTCTAGTTCAACCAATGGGATTAGAGAGGTATCGTTCCTGTTCACCAATGATGTGAAGTCTGTATTGGAACACCTTATAAAAAGTAGGAAGATTTAGGCAATAAAGTTCTCTATGCCTTCTGAAAACACTTGGAGTCTTTCATCTTTTTCGTGTGTCCAACAATGACAGAAGTGCTGACAAAGCCCAGATCCATTCACATCAAAGCAATATACTGGGTGGACCTGACTTGCCTTGAAAACTCAGAGTAGCACTTACAAAGAGATGTTCAGCATAAGGCAGGCATTTTGCCATTATGTGTAATTAATTTACATTAAGATAGATTCAATCTTTTATTTCAAAAGAATTCTAAGACTGATTCTCTTTAATTCATATCTACTCACAGTAAAACAGTCAAGCTAATCACAGAAATCATTTGAAGTAGCTATTTCCATAAACAAGCAATTAGGCACTTAGAAAATGAGTTTTAGATGTGATTTTAATATAAAATGAGACATAGTCTTCATTGATAATCTTAGCATTAAGTAGAATGTTATGAAGTCTCTATTCTTTTAAGATTTTACAATTGCTGTGCTCAATTATTATGAAGTGAAAGGTAGACACATAATATTAATCCAGCTGGCCAGCAATGAGGGACTTTCCAAGGGGGGACTCCTTTCAAAGGGAACTCTTTCATCCCTTTGTGGCATGACCTGCACAGCTGCCCTACCTATGTGAGGATGCATGGGTTAAGGGTGAATCCTCATGAAACTCCAAGAAATTTCAAGGTGCTGAGCCTTTCAACGTGGCCTGTATAATTAAACTCCAGGCTTCCTAGGGATAGTTACAGGAGATCTCTAGCCTGGGCTCAAGCAAAGAGCTGCTGGGGTGCCTGAAGCACGATTTGGAGGTGTGTAGACCCTCTTCTTCCAGGGGTGCAGCAGGAGGCTGTCCAGCTGCTTACAGCCCCAGCTGCAGGCAGGATGCAGGGGTGTAACCCTGGCAGCCCTTCTGAGAGTAGAGAGGGATCAGGGACAAGGTGGTCTGACCAGGAGGAGTGTCTGAGCACCAGGCTGGCCCAGGGCTGCTGGCTCTGGGGAGGGTCCTGCTGAAGAGGTGCATGTGAGATGATCTTGCCCCTGCAAGGAACACCGTGTGCCAGAGAGGGCTGCAGGAACAGCAGCTTGTCCGGCTCATCTGCTGAGCCCCCTGCAGGCTGGCTGAACTCACCTGGGAGGCGTGTCAGTAGCTACCCGAGCTAAAATACATGTTACAGCCTAACAACAATTTTTCTGTTCATAAATATCAATTTACAGAAGACCCAAATCAGCTAGAATCAGCTGTCTTTCATCCATGATTTTCAGGGTTAAAAGGCAGTATTACATATAAAGATGGTGTCACAAAAATAAAAAAACCCCAAACAACAAACCTAAAATGAAGTGAGGGTAGCACAAATACTTCAGTAAGGTGAAGGAAACTCTTAGGTTTGAACAATGCCATCGAAATATTTCCTTGCATCCCTGAACTGCTGCCATCTTCCTCTTGGAAAGGGCAATATCAGTAATCTCTTATGATTTAGGGTGAATGATAGAGGCCTATCACCTGCTGTGGTTTCCTAGGATGGAGAGGATAAGCTACCCTGTTATCACGGCCCAGCACTAACAATGAGCAGTTAACATTCAGGGGATTGGTCACTGCTCAGATAAGCAGCACTGAGCTTCTTGCCTTTATAGAAGGCTGAAAAACAGGGATTTTTTTTCCCTACTGAGTACACACGGATGGTTTTCTGCTGTAAAAAAAAAAAAGTATTTTGTCAGAAAAATGGGGAAGAAGGTATATTATTTCTGCCAAACCATGCATAAAAGTATAATCTTTCTGGGTTTTAACTATAGCATTCATTCCACATAAATCAAGTTAATTGGGAGAATCAGGATTACACATATCAGTAACAGGCTTCCTGTTTTCTTGTTAGGTGAACAGAGATGATTTAAATTTTTGTTCATTATTTAAACAAAAGAAAACTCATTACCTTATATATTATTTGGTGGATTTAAAAAAATAACTGTTTGTGTTCAACAAATATTTTCATAAAAAAATATTTGTGTTTAAAAGTAAAACTCTTCCTTTACACCATCTGATATTTTTTCCTGCTTGCACTTATTGTTGCCATGCAGCAGAATGACACAGCTTTGACTTTTCATATTTAAACATTTTCTAAAAGGCAATATTTGGAAGTACTGCCTCTTATAGACAGAGATGAGGAATCTGAATTGTTTACCTGGTGTCGGTATTGGCAAGTTTCTATACTTTTTGATCCTTTGTGATGATTTTTCAAACCTAGAATAAATAGTTTTAGAGCCAAATTGCACAGATTAATTCTAAACTAAAGCAAGAGCAGCTGAAAGCTGTGATTTACTTGGCATCTTCATCTCCCACCAGGATCAGGAAGGGAATTCAAGAATCTCAGAAAAATTTAAATTCCTAATGAAGAACAATGTTTTATCCTATTTAATTTCTCCTGAGAAAGCATGGACATACCTCAATATAACAATGAACATAACTCAACACAGAATCACAAAATGGTTTGGTCTGGAAGGAACCATAAAGATCATCTAGTTCCAGCCCTCCTCTCATGGGCCCGGACACCTTCCACTAGACAAGGATGCTCAGACCCCCATCCAGCCTGGCCTTGAACACTTAAAGAATGGGGTAGTCACAGCTTCTCTGGACATCCTCTTCCAGTGCCCCCCCACTCTCACAGTAAATAATTTCTTCTGTATGTCTAACCCTAAACTTCCCCTTTTTCAGTCTGAGCCCATTGCTCCCTGTGCTATCACTACAGTTCCTGATGAAGAGTGCCTCTCCAGATTCCGTGTAGTCCCCTTTCAGATACTGAATCTATCCCTGTTTAACATTAGTTTTGCATTTCACACCGATTCAGCAAATGGCAGCCCCGTACTTTCAGTGATTCTGCCCGGTGGCACTGGTGACCCAGGAGGAGAGCACAGCTGCTCTGTGGGGAACAGCAGCACTGCCCTGCTATGTGACACACACATCCTGACCCAGGGACCATTTCCCCACAGCCCCACCCTGCAGATAGTTGAAATGCCATGTGTCACACAGGACAGCGCAGACTGAACCCAAAGGGCTGCCTGGTTCAAAGGGAATTCACCTTTCCACTTTTAGACGTAGACCCAGTGTGGAAAATTCTTCAGTCTCCCAGGAGCCAGGCATTTTAGGGACATTGAAACACAGGATTCCTTAAACAACATGGTCTGAGCCACTACGGCAATGCTTCAAGTGCTGATGGAGAGAGCAGAGCTGAAAGCAGGGTGGAGAGCCACCCCAGGGTCACAGCCAGGGACTGCAAAGCCTCCCAGGACGGGGCAGTACCTGAGCGCCTGCCAGGATTTTATCTCGGGCACAGGTTTTCTTGGGTTATGCTTGGGCACAGGTTTTATCTTCGGCACTTTGAAAAGACACCAAACAAACAAAATGCTGCAGACAACGCTCCAGGTTCAAAGAATCAGCACTGCGGCTGTGCCAGCAAACACTGCGAGAGCCCTAGATAAGGGATCAGGCTGCTGCAGCAGTGTAAAGTACATCGTGTTTTTGAAACCAAGGTAATGAGACAAGGGGTGAGAGACACACATAAAAAATTGCAGCTACAAATATTTCAGTTACATGCTGGGATATTTCAGAAAACTTTCTTGGATCTTCCTTCCTTCCCTGGAATTGCTGCATTGATACTTTTCATTATTTTAATATGAGCATGAAATAGAAACAATTCCAGCCTCAGGTTTGCTCTTTCACTGGCATTAAAAAATGAGTGCAAGTTTGTGAAATATACTTTTTGCAAGGAACTTTTTTCAATGTATTTTTTTTTTCACAGACCCACCCAATTGTCTTAAAGATACTGAACAGGGAGCCAGGGATCTGAATAAAATGAAGAATGTTAATGAAACTTGACATCTCATTTGAAAAGACTTGATCTAATTTTCTAAATATTAAAATAACCTGTATGTATCTTAGATTCTGATGAAAAGATTGCATTTTGCATGGAGCTCCCCCTAAATTTATGCCTATCAGATGCCAAAACAAAGTTAAAAGGAATCGTGGAATCACAGAATCATTAAGGTTGGAAAGACCTCTAAGGTCATTGAGTTCAACCAGTGGTGCCAAGTCCATCACTAAATAATACTGAGCAACTTAGGTAGGAGTGAGGCTGTGACACATGTGAACAACCTACAGCTGCATTTCTGGAAAGCACCTTTCAGACCAGAGCCATAACCATCTTTCCTGTTCTTGGAGGAGTCACTAGCTCTATTCCAAAGGAAAGTATATAATCAAGAGCACTTATTTAAATCTACAGTGCTAAATCTTTATAGCTCTCCTGTGTTCAAAACAATACCTTTCTCAGGGAGGCAGGGTACTTGATTCAGCATAGCCCTAAGGGAGTTATAACAGCGCTCTTTTCCCCGTATTTATGATTTTCTCATTTTTATGATTCATGATTTATGATTTCAGCCCCTTCCCTCAGAAACAAAAATTCAGAAACTTTTGAAGTCTCTTGTAAAACAACAGTAATCTCTTGTTTGTTTCCTAACAGGAGGACACATTGTGTAGCACACCTGGTGTGTTTGCTGTTGAAGTATGTAATTCCTGCTTGCCTTTGATTAAATTCTTACAAGGCTAAAGAAAATATTTAATAAAAATACCTTAGGCCAGATAAATTTTTCTCATTTTGAAATGTCATAAACAGCTTGGAACTCAACCAAACTCTCTGAAATGGTTGCAGACTGAGCTTCTGGTACTGTATGTGGCTTCATAATAAAGATTAGGGAAAGCACTGAAAATTTTAATAAATGAGGACTGAGCTCAGTAAATTGAAATTAACATCATAGTGACACAGTCAGCCAAGCAAGGGAATTGACTCATCTGTAAAATAACCCTATCCCATTAGTTTTCAGCCTGATTGGGATGTGGAGGCACTTATAACTGCAGGAGGGGGTGACACGCAGCTGGCAGTGCCTGGGGCTAGTGGGGGAACAGGGCAGCGCTACCCCTGGCAGCACACCAGCACAGTGCTGTGGCTCCATCCTGAGCTCACCTACCTGCGTGTCCAATCTCATCCAGAGGACAGAAGGGAAAATCAGGAGAAGTTTTCAGAGCTCTGCCTTTGGCATCAGAGCCTGTTTGAGTCCTTGGAGACAGCAGCTCCCACCAGCATCCCAAAGCAGCTGCAGACGCAGGGCTGAGTGCTTTTACACTGCACAAATGACTTTCTCTACAAACACAGACCAAACCCAGGACAAAGTTTTATCAGCTTTCATTTATCTTTTGGTGTGGTAAGGAAAAGGATCATCATCAATGAAGATAAGGGCCATTAAAAATCCAATATTCTGCTACAGTGGTTGTTTTATGGCCTCATTTGGCAGCAGTTTTATTTATCAGGTGTGCAGCTTCATTGCGTGTCTTATAGCCCAGGTGCTTCAAGAGTTTGTTATCTGCAGGACACTGTGCTCCTGTTCCAGAAGAGATGGTACCTGGCACAGGAATTGTTCTGGGTCAAACATTACAGTAGACCTGTTTCTCCAATCTGTTAACCATTTTGGCACTGTCTCCACAGATTTCTGTGAAGACAGCAGAAAAAAATGTAGGTTGGAGATCACACCTTGAATTGCTGATAGCTTTTGCTGAAAAACTAGTGTTTTACAAAGCACTACTGCAAGAAAAATAGCTGTACATCAGTTTCTGCTATTGCCTGCCCTTAGTTAAACCTGACTTAAGTTTTGTGGTACCACTTAGGTAATGGAACATTCACTATCTCACACCTTTGAAGACAGGAAGAACAAAACAGTAATGCTTGGAAATTGCCCTGCTGTCTCTTCCACAACACAGCAAAAGCTCACACAGTTGAAAGCTGTAAACATATTCCAACTCACATTTATTCACATTACTGCTTTCACATTGACGTGGTGCAAGATACTGCTCATTTCAGATGGGGCCACAGACATGCCCCAGTAAACTCTTGATATCTTTTAGACCATGAATTAATACTGTACTCAGAACATTAATAAATACTTGAAAAGTCTGTAAATGACCTACATTGAACTCTTTTGTAAAAGTATTTACCTTATTTAAATGGATTTATTTCTATGTCAAAATACATTACACCATGAAGTGATGGATGCAACCGTTCTGACAAATTGTGTGGACCTGATATGGTCTTTATCACTGCTGTAAGTCTGCATAAGTTTGGGATTGAGCAGGAAGTGATGAAGATTCTGCAGAGCCAAAAAAGATTTGATCTTGAGGTGCTCATTTTGCTCTCATTGAAAGCACAGCAGCACTTCCCACGGAGTTCCTGTGTGCTGGTGCTCAAAGATCTGATGTTCTGGCGATGCCTCAGTTCAGGGTGAAATGTTGGATGTTTCAACCTCAGCCCAAGATGAAATATTGGATGCTTCAAGCTCCTCTGAGTTCTCTGAGCACACCACACCTCCTTGCATGCGTGTGTGCACGCGTGCATGCGCTGCTCACCATCCCCACGGAGCAAAGTCCAGCAGCCATGCTCAGCAGCTGATGTCCCTGATGTGCCCTTTAGACACAGCCCTCGTGGCAGATGTGGTTGCCATTGATCAGGCTGAAGGTGGCCAGGGAGTGGTTGGTGCTCTTGAGGGAGGTCATTCGTGTGGTGCTCCTGGCCATGCTGTGGGAGCGGATGAGGAGGCGAGCTCTGCAGCACAGCAGCTGGTTGTTGAACTGCTTCCGAAAGCTCTTGCTGAGCAAGTAGAGAGCAAAGGGGTTGACACAAGAGTTAGTGAACGCCAGGATCCGAGCACAGATGCTGGCAATGAAATGCAGCACTGAGGTGTCCACCTCGGAGTAGTGGTAGGAGCGGTATAAGTAGATGATGTGAGTGGGCAGCCAGCAGAAGGCGAAGAGGCACACGAAGACCAGCACGGTCCTGGCCAGGCGTTTACGGGACTCAATCTGGACGGAGAAAGAGAAACACAGATTAGCTGCTATTCCTAGCTCAGAGCAGGGGCTGACTATTTTTGCCAGTGCTGCAGCTTTCCAGCTAACATATGGCAAGTGGTGTGTCCAGAGCAGGGAAATCTGGACTGCAGGTGAACACAGTCAAGAACTCTCCTTGTCTCTCCTCAACCCCCTTCCCTTAAAAACAAAAAATTCAGAAATTTATTACATAAGAAGTAGCCTTTCCTTTCCTGTTTAGAGATAAAATTCCAATGGCTTGCCACTTTGCAAAATCCCAGCTCTGGCAACTAAAGTATGGACAATCTGCAATAGTTATCCACACATAATATATACAATCATATGTAATTTTAATAAATTACCTTATTATTATTACTATTATTATAATTAATTATTGGGTAGGAGTCTGGGATATTTCACAGAGCTCCCAGGCAGGACATTCTGCCATGGGGCCATGTGGTGTATGTACACAAAAGTGCTGTCAACAGCTCACAGCCCTTTGAGACTAAAAGGCAGAGTCTGAAGGACATGGAGAAACAGAGAGAGAATATTCTGTACTTGGAGGAACACCAAGGCAGCAGTGAGGTGGACCCTTCAGCTGAAAGCACTGGAGGCACCAGGAGAGAGGTACAGGTGGTTGAACAGATGGATGACCACCTCTTGGCACCATCTGAGCTTTTTCAGGGAAAGGTGCTTTCACAAAGCCAGCTAGCACGCAGTATAACCTTCATGCAGACCAGCCACAGTTTTGTTTTACTTACTTTTACAGGCTTGGAGCCAACCCAAAGGTATTGCTCAACTGAGGGGAGCTGAGGTAAACCATACCTTGTCTTTTGTCCACAAGTGCTGCACATTAAGATAACAAAGCCACTGGAAAACACATCTCTCTTCCTAATGAATGCAAAAGCCGTGAAGGAGGTTGCCCAAAATGAGAGGACAGACAGTTGCCCAGAAAAACCTGCTAAAATGCATTGCTTGCTGAGAGATGATGTGCAGCCAGAGTTTGCAGGATTGGAAAATGTAACACTACTGACCTTACAGGGTTCCCTAATGTTCTCCTCTGTGGTAATCCCAGAGTAATGCTCCCCAGACACTCCTAGGGAATTAGCTGCAATCCACTTCTTGTACTTGAGTAGGATGTGAATGGCCTGCAACTGCTCCTAGCCTCAGCCCTGCTACCCTTGCAGCCACAGCGCCTGGCCAGGCTCCTAGGACAGTGCCCCATCCTCACTCTGCTCCCAAGCTCCACAGGTAAATCAGAAACTGAGCATCTTACACAGGCTGATCTATTCTCAGGACAGCTGCAAGCAGGAAGCAGGCAGGAGAGACATGGCAAGCCCATTTTGACTTTATTTTGTGCCCCTTTAATGGCACTAAGAATCAGCCATTGAGCTCAGGAAGGACTGACATGTACCAAGTGATAACGTCTCCAGCAAGCAGGCTGAAAATTAAATCCTTTGAGAAAGGGCTCTCCTTGGCTAAACCATATATTCTTTTAAAATGTATTCTTAATTTGATATAGGGCTATTGAGGCCACATCTGCACTATAAAGAAAGGAAGCAATGCAATAAAGAAATCGATACCAGTTATCTCAGATGGAGACGTATAATACTTGAATGCACTGCAGGACAGGAATGATGGAAGGAGGACCAGCCTGGCTAGACCAGCCTGGCCTTTTGCTTCCTTTAGAGCTCTCTCCCCAAAACCAAAGGGGAAAGGGCTGCTTGTACTGCTCACTTTATTGCCACTAATCAAAACAGCCATCGAATCAGCAGAGAAATTACCTGCAGGGGAAGAGATTTACGCACATTCAGAAGGGAAAAAGGATAAGGATTTCAGGGATCGCACATCATTTGATGGGCAAAACCCAAGTCTTTTCAGCCTTACTGCTTCAGCATAGCACCTGAAGGCTATGTAAGATGATTGTGTTGGGTCAGCCTAAGGTGGAGGTGCCAGCTGGGTGCAATTGTATGGACAATTGCTCAGCTACGAGAGCGGCTTGTGTTAGTTCGGCTGAGGTTGAAGTACACCCCATTTAAAAAGAAGAGGTAAGGCAAATAAGATAAATACATCAAGGTAAATATGCTGTTTAGAAACAGGCAAGGCTTTATCCAAGGTCCTCTCTCTGACAAAGCAACTTTGTGAAGTTTTGATTTTCTCCCATATCACCCCTTTGCTTCAATCTGCAAACACTATCTGCTCTACCCCTTTCCCTGCAGCCTAGTCAGTACCTTCCCAGGCTTTGGCAAGGGTCTCCTGCTATGCTTGCCATGGTAACCACCTTGCTGAAGTCTCTGAACTTAAAAACAGAAGATGCTTTAACTGTTTAGCCCTGTATCATGGCTTCTTTCATCCATTTTAATTCTTTTACCCCACCTAATCTATTATAATCAGTATGATAGACACAGTCTGTCACAGTATAAATTTCCCTGTATTCCCTCTCTCCTCCCAGATTCATAATGTGGATTTTTGAAGAAATTCAAATCTCTACCTGTTTCCTCACATGCACATTTCCTTCCACGGGGATGTTGTAAGCACTCCGGATCAAATTCTTAGCAATGAAATAATAATACACTGAAATGACAGATAGGGGAATAATATAAAAGATGAGAAATGATGCCATTGAGTGAATTTTGGGATGCAGCCCATCTGAATGAGGGTAAGGAGCACAGCTGATAAAGGTTTTATTAGTCCCTTTGTCATGGAAAGGGTGCAGGTCTGAAAATACTGCTTCAGGGATGGCAAGCAACATGGATACAATCCAGATGATAGCAGCTCTCACACAAATCTTCATCAGTGCATGGGATGCTTGAATCTCCATTGGCCTTACTATAGCTTTATACCTAAAAAAAACAAACAAAAAAAGGGAATAGTTTATTTACCTCAACAGTCAAGCATAGCATTCCTGCTTTTCCCTTCCATTCAGAAATAAAAACACAAAATAATTATTTTCTCAAGACTGGATTTCTCTGGCATTTTTAATTTCAATATTTTCAATAGATATCTCAGTTTAAACCAGAGCCACCTGTCATCAGTTCATTCCGTTTCATGTGTATTGATTCTGAGTTCATTTAATTTGTAATTGACCCAGCAAAGCAGAGGGCTCCCTGACGCTAACATGTTAATTAATATTAATGACATTAATATGTGTCCAAATAGCATTAAGACAGGAAGTACAATCATAGACTTTTCTTCAAAAGTGTACAGCAACTTACACCCCTTCACAGAATAGTGTTGAAGGAAACTGGGCTGAGATTTTGTCACACTTTTCAAGCTGTGCGTATAGTGGTCTGCTGCAAATCTTATTTCTTCTCAAGCTACAAAGAGCATGCTGCCTGCTTAATTACTGCTTGATAGTGTAGCTGGCGAGAATTTTCCCTAACTCAATGCATTCAGGTTAAGTAGCCAGAACTGCTAAGTCTCTTGCAGAAAAAAGCACCATTATTGCTTGCTATTCTAGATATGTAGAGACATTTATTGATTTGAAATTTTGTCTTTCATGATTTCAGCCTTTCAGAAAATTGTACTTTGGAATCCAAGAATATCAAAGAATTAAACTTATTTGAAATTGGTGTGTGTAATGAGAGGAATGGAAAACATCAGAACTTCATATATGCTGGAGCCCTGCTCTGGCAGGATTTGACATTCTAAGCAAGCCACAACTCACATATGCATTTAAGGAACGTGGTAGAAGAAAAGGTAATTAGGAAGGAGTATCTACAGGTTTCACAAATTAGCATGGAGGGTCATTATTATAAGAGTTACAAACTGTTGGATATTTCTTCCAGGATCTGCTTCACTCTGCCCATGATGCACTTGGCTCCCTCTCGGTCACTTCTCCCTGAGGACTGGTGTGTGCCTGGGTCCAGGGCTGTCCCAGCCCTCTTGAGTGGCAGGGTACATCCCATCAGCTGCTCCAGAGTCCATTTCTAAGCTCCTTCCAGCATCCTGGCTCCTTCAGACAGCTGAACTGGACCCTGGGGTGAGAGCAGAGGCAGGGAGCACAACACCCTGCCCCAGTCCAGGGAGCACACCAGGGACCCTCCATGCAGCAGCACTACCCCCCACCTGCTATACCTGCATTATCCCAAAGCTCAACATTTGAAAGAGGAGTCCATCAGTCCTGCACTCTTTTACATGGCAATTGCTTTATTTGCGGGGTAAGCTTGCATTCAACTTCTGATTATATGCAACATCCTGCTCGGCATACCTAACTTTCCCTCCACGTAGGCATATATGTATCTCTGTATGTATTTTAAATACATACACATATTTATATGCATGTATATTCATGTATACATAACTACATATAGAGTTACATACTTATTTTTTTGAAGACTATATCTAGACATTTTGTCATTTGCAGGTATTTCTTCATACAGATGTCTTGTGTAGAGGACTTTTCCTTTCATGTACTACAAACACTGTGCTCAGTAGTTTGCTGTTTAACCACTTATTCTCCAAGCTCTGCAGCTCCCCTTTTTTCCAGCTGCAGTGGCCAGACACAGTGTTTTTAAGGCTTGCTCAGCACCTCTTTAACTTGCACTCTGAAAACTGGGGATTAAGTGGTGTCATACCACAAAGCACAATCTTCCAACACTAGATCATAAACTCAGGCGAAGAACGTCACGGCTCTTAAACAAATATGGTCCTCTGGATATTGCAGTCATAAAACAGAAGTGCTAGGCAGATTACTAAAGGAGTGGTGTTGAAATAGCTCAATTTATAGTCTCATTGACCAGATATAGATTATTGACAGAAACACTAGCTCACTGAAAGTCTTCAGTGAACTACAAAGAAGAGAAATTCAAAAGGAAATTAATAATATATTAAGGTATTAGCAAATTTAGTTGATTCAAAGGTCTTTCTGAAGATGTTTACTGTATGCTTATCAACATGACATAGTATGATTATTTCAGGGATTGTCTTACAAAATTTAGAAAACTGAGAGAATATTTTCCAGTATTATGTCCCAGAACATGGATAAGTTAAAGAATATAGAGAAACTGTTTAATTTTTATTAAAAGATTTGGAGGAGCCAGAAAATTACTCCACTTCAAGTTATTGGAACATTTTAATCAGAGATGGCATTTACAAACAATTTAATTTGGACAGAACATAATTAGAAATGTCTAGGAATGCTGGCACTGACTACTAGGCATTTAATGTCTTTTTAAAGCCTCCTACAGCAGATGTAAGAGAAGATATGAGAGAGGTTTTGCTTGCAAGGGGTTCAGTGTAGACACAAAGGATGGGAGTGAAAGAACAGAAAGATAAAACAGAAGAAACAAAGCTAGAAAACAGATTTCGAAAATATAAGTTCTCAGGTACAGAAACACAGGTAGATATTTTCTTAATAGCCTGACAATCAAACAAAATTATTTTGTGACTATCTGCATGACGTCCTCGATGGAGGGTTAATTTAAGCAGAAATCTCTAGTAATCTCTATTAGTCTCCAAGTATTGATGTGTGACTGATCAGTACTGATCTGGCAGGAATCCCCATTTCCAGTTGCCTTGCTGGTGTGTCAGTGGGTCTCTCCAGTTTGTGTTTCAGCAGCTCTACTCTGCCATGCCAGCTCAGACTCTGGACAGCAGCTGCAGGGGCTGCTCCTGGTCAGGGCACAGGGGTGCTATGCATGAGGAATTGCCCCCCAGGCTGGTGCTTGGGCCGAGACATCACCAGATTTTCCTGTTGCTGGTGTTCAGGGTGTGAAAAAGCTGCATCTCCTGGTTAGGTTCTGAGTGGGGTTCAGAAATGCTTTTACTCCTTTCCTTTTCCATACCACTTTCCTGGCAGGGTCAAGACTGGGTTTTATAATTTATTTGACATTTCTTCAGAACTTCATCGAGGTAGTCTGGATTTGAGTAGCAGCTCGTTCTGCCTTTTATCATGTGTATTTCCAGTTTGTATGTCAAATAATATTTCAAGCTTGCCACAGTTTTGTCCCCTGCAATTTGTTTTCCAATGAGTTAGCCTGAGGCACATAACTTTCCTGTATTTAACATCCAGCATGTGAATATTTCAATCCACTTTGAAGGGGACATTGATGAATATACCTATACACTTTAGGGGAGCCATGGACCTCATGGAACTGAGTTTTGATGCAGATATAATTTTTTACCCCAGGTCGTACCATGGGCTCTGAGAGTGTGTCTCACATTGCACGCTCAACTGGCTGCAGCAGAGCTAGACATGGCGCTGGACTGACCACCTCTGCTGCTTGCACATTCAGTCTCTAATTATTGAACTATATATAATATATAGTAAAATATATATATTCTTTTCAGCTAAACTTCTTTCCCTATCAGGTTTTAAAGAAATTTTTGAAAAAGCTTAAAAACCAGAGGTACAATTCATGCACTGCAACAAAGCCCAAAATTTCAAAATATGCCATCTGAAGATTCAGTTGAATAAAAAAAGACACAGTCAAGAACTCATGGCAAACAGCCCAGATGAAAATGACTGGGTTGCTGATCCAATTGGAAATATGAAAGAGATGCTGACCTTTAATACTGCTCAGTCTTTGAATTTCTCTGTTCCCCCTTGTGAGGCAGCAACCTGCTGTGTACACAAAGCTCCCAGCCAGGATGGATGCCAGTCAGCTCCTTGCCTCACAGTCTCACTCAAAGAAGCCCTCAAAAGAAATTACTCATGGGGCTATCCTAAGTGTGCCTAATATAATTGCAATTCATGAGGCACTGTGAGAATTCTCCTGCTAAGGAAATCCTCACCACACCCACCACAGTGACTCTAGTGCTGTCCCTGTTCTCCAGGTCAGTATCCAAGCCTCCAAGAGAAAGCTGGTGATTGTGTTGCTTTAACCCAGAACACCTGATCACTTATTAACCTAATCCCAAATATTCATTGTGGATTAGTAGGAGCCCACAGAGCATGTGCATCTCCACTGAATCCTTGAAAACTTCTTTTACACATCTCTTAGGATCTCTATCGTGCTCATTGAGTAATTGTTTCTCACAACTGAAACTGCTGAAATGAACATAAACCACTAAAATGTGGCACACCCAAGGTCTTCCTGTGGTAAATACTTTTCCCACTGAGGTTACCATGCCAGGGAAACAGGAAAACTGTGTCATTATCCCTGTGTTAATAATAATGTAACTAATGATAGCATCACCTAGGGTACTTGAAATCTTGGAGTATGCAAACACTGATTAATACCATGCCCTTAGCCCCAAAGCTGCAGCTTCAAATATAAACACAGAAGTAGCTGTAGAATGAAAAAGACAGTTACAGACACACTGTCCAAAATACCAATCAAAATATGGCCCCAAATGGATGTCAATGTTTCCTAGGTGTAGTTTCTCGGTTGGTACAAAAGTATTTCATCCATATTTGTGCTCCTCAGCTGAGCCAAGAAAATACACACCACCTGAAGCATAAACAAGCTTTGCCTTCAAAGTCACACTGCCTATACATTTCTAAGTATAAAAGAGCTGCAATTTTGCTCTCTGGGGAAGAAAGGACCTTATCCACAAAGACTGCAGCCTCAGTGCTTCCTTCACAGCTTTTTCCTGTCACCTTCATCCACTTGCTTATGCCTGCTACCACAGCCACAAAAATTAAATTAAAACAACTAAAGCATGGGGAGGAAAATCAGATGTTTCCCTGGGATTTTAAATTAATTTAGCTCCATATGTCTAAGTCTCTGGTTTTGTTGGGTTTTTTTTAGGGAAGTAACTTTATGCTGTGTGGAGAAGCTGGTTCTATAAGCAGCCTCAGCTTGCTCTCCTCTTCTATGACTGCTTTGTATGCCTTTCTCCCTTCCCTTGTGTCAGCAAGGAAAGCTAATGTAGATGACCCAGGAGTATAGGGAGAAAAAACGGCTGAAAAAAGCTCTGACACAGAGTACTGCCCTTTTCCGTCTCAGTCCTTCACGCACATCCATCTTTGCACAGCCTAAACTCAGACTTGCAAGAAACATAAGTGGAAAAAAAGGCCTGCCCATCCTTCCTCCAGAGAAAAGAGACAGTACCTCTCCAAAATTAATTTGCAGGAGTACTTAAGTGTCAAGGAAAGTTTCCTCCAAGTAGTATCATCTGTTACTATGCCCTACACCATTTACACAAAAAGATCCTGTGCCTCACTCCTGAATTTGTATAATGGTTTATAACCCAAATGTGTTAAAACCTGTTCAAACAAGATTTCAGAAGCCTTGCCCACCCCTGCTTCATTATTGGTCCCACTGTTTAGACTGCTACAGGCTGGAGGAAAGATGTACATATTGCTACTTTTTTTCTCTCTGAAGTGAGAATCCACTTACAAAGTTTTCAATCTGTTTAAACTGTGCTCTATTTTGAGAAGTTGAGCTAAACTGAAACTCAAATTTAAATAAAAAAAGCAGGGATTGGCTGGAATCGACTGATGTCTTACAGAAACAGTCACGCAAATTGCTGAGAAGTGAAAACACTGAGTTCCTCCCAGTTCTAGAAAATGAGCTCCTGAAATTGCCATAATATCCTGTGGTAATGATGGAAGAACCACCTCTCAGTCAGCATGTCCCCCATACTTCTTCTGTTCCCACTTGTAACTGATATAATGAGAAAAGCGCAATTTGCAGTCCCTCTGATCCCCAATCATCTGTTCCCTTTATAAGGTTAATGGCACATTGGTCTGGTCCTGAGAACAGACCAAACAAAAATCCTTCTATTAAGATTTTGCAATTATGTTCTACAACCATCACATTATTGTTTTGCCCACATAATATGAAGGACTGGCTCAACTACCATGCAAAAAAGCCTCAGACAACAGCAAAATATTGTTGCTATAGAAAAACTACATAAATGAAGAAGATGGAGCCCTGTTGAGTGTGAAGCTCCACCTGGAAAGCAACAAAAGAGTCTTACTAAATATACCAAGAAATTTATGACAAATGCAATGCCGCAAAGTTTCTTTATTGTTTCCACCATGGATGTTATGAATATTTATAGCTCTGAAGACAATTCAATAAATCCACAAAATTGCTACACTGTCTAACCCATCAACATACTCTGACAACGTATTCTGGGTCTATCTCCTTTCTGCATACTTAGTTAAGATTATCATTATTATGCATGATTCTTGAGTGAACATCTGTTATTAAAATCTTTAGTAAATTGCGTATGGGCACAAAGACATCTCTAATGGGCAAAACTTAAATACATTGGCAGGTACTGCCTGCTTTCTCTTTTTATTAATTTAACATAAAGAAAAGAAAAGAAAAGAAAAGAAAAGAAAAGAAAAGAAAAGAAAAGAAAAGAAAAGAAAAGAAAAGAAAAGAAAAGAAAAGAAAAGAAAAGAAAAGAAAAGAAAAAGGAGGCATTGATGGAAGTGGCACAGTTCCTTCTTTTAAAGCATATCTTCACAATTCAATCTGTATACCTCCATACTCCTACATTATCCTGGAATATGAACAAATAAGAATCTCAGTCTAGGAATGCCTAAATTCAGAATTGAGACAGAGTGTTTTAGAGACCACTGAACTGCACTACATACTGGGGAAGGAGAGCTTAAACACTAATCATTTGATAGTGAATGTGTTATTCCTAATCGTAACCACCTACACCCTAAAATACTTCAGAAATTAACTATACATATGAAAAACAATGGCCCATGAACATCAGAAAAACATCCTTTTCACCCAGGATAGTTATTCCCAGAAGGTTATCTTCAGCCTCATGCCAAGTTAAAGATTTCAGTGGGGCCAGCTTCATGGTTCCTTGCGAACAGATGTGTGACTTGCTGTCTGAAGCAAGGCTGGGACACATTAATTTACAGAACCACAGAATATGCTGAGTTGGAAGGGACTCACAAGGATCATTGAGTGCAACTCCTGGCCCTGCACAAGACACCCTAAGAATCAGACCTTGTGCCTGAGGGCATTGTCCAAATGCTTCTTGAGCTCTGTCAGGCTCAGTGGTGTGACCACTTCCCTGGGGAGCCTGTTCCAGTGCCCATCCAACCACTGGGTGAAGAAACATTTCCTGATATCCAACCTCAACCTTCCCTGACACAACTTCAGGCCATTCCCTCTGGTTCTGTCACAGATCACAAAAGGGAAGAGACCAGTACCTGCCCCTCCTCTTCCCCTCATGAGGGAGTTGTAACTGCAGTGAGGTCTCCCCTCAGTCTTCTCCAGGCTGAACAGACCAAGTGACCTCAACCACTCCTCATACAGCTTCCCCTTGAGACCCTTCACCATCTTTGTTGCTCTCCTTTGGATGCTCTGTAACAGTTTAATATCTTTCTTATATTGTGGTGCCCAGAACTACTCCCAGCAGTGGAGGTGAGGCTGCCCCAGTGCAGAGCAGAGCAGAGCAGAGCAGAGCAGAGCAGAGCAGAGCAGAGCAGGACAATCCCCTCCTTTGCCCAGCTGGCGATGCTGGGTCTGATGCCCCTCTGGACACGATTTGGAAACATCCTTTAATTTCAAAACCAGTGAGTTCCCACACAGCTCTCCAGCACCAGCTAAGCACTGCACATATTTCTATGTGCTCAGTGCCTGGGTACAGCCAGAGGGAAGTGCCTGCTCATGCCTTGCGGCACCAGAACACATGCTGGTGTCAGGGTTGCAATGTGGTGAGCTTCTGGAGTGCAGCTGGGAGAACTGGTGCTGGCACCAGGGTCACCAGGCATGAGAAGGAGCAAGTCCCAGGGATGCTTTCCATCCAAGGCTTTACTGCCTCAACCCAAGTCTCCAAGGATGTCAGCAGCCTGGCAGTGGGAGATCTGCATGCCTGAGGATTGAACAGTGACCAGAACAGGGCAACTAAAGCTGTGGCCTCAGACATGGACCTCTCTTGAGAATCTGCCTTATTTCTACTGAAAGCACCATCTTTGGTGCAAAAAGACAGAATCACTGAGTAATCTAAGCAGGTGGCATAACTGCTGGATATTCCACAGAGCCAGTTATAGAATTTCATTAGAGTTTCTCAATAGAAAAAGTTCTGCCTGTGATGTACAATAAATCAATATTGTACCTTGTTTTGACAGAGAAAGAAGAGCTCATCATTGACCTAAAAATTAGCACTTCCATAAGCTATGGCTGTGGTGTGCTTATATAAATTTGGTGGAAATAGAATAAAAAGCTATATATATTTAGAACTAAGGCCAGGTTGGATGAAGCTTTGGGCAACCTGATCTACTGGAAGGTATTCCTGCCCACTTCTGGGGGGGTGGAAGTAGATGACCATTAAGATCTCTTCCAACCCAAACCATTCTGTGATTCTATGATTCTATGATTCTGTTAACTTTAGAGAAGCAGATTTCCTAAAGTTAAAAACAGCTTTCAAATTAACTGACTGAGAACACAAATCTAAAGGGGCATCACTAACGATACAATAGTTGCTGACTTCCAGCCTGCATCCTGGTGTCTCCCTCCTTGCCATGAAAAAAGCACGGCAAAAAGCTGCCCTGGATAACAGATAAGGAGGAGTCATGCTAAAACCTCAAAGAAGTAATTACAAAAATCAATATGCAACAGATGGGGAAAAAAGCAAAAGTAAATGACAGCAAGTATCAGAGTTTTAAAATGTTGGTGACTGATAAGGGAAGCTGAAGGACCCAACAAATTATCAAAGGTCACTCTGTAACAGACAAATGGGCATTTTTAAATACATCAGAAATAAAAAAATCAGTAAGTCAGGCATACACATAAATAGTGAAGATATGAACAATGATGAGACAAAGTGAAAAGCAATAACCTGATAGTTGTCTTCAGGACCAAATGAGCAGGAGATATAAGTAGTTCTATACTATGTGTGCAGTACTACAGATGTAGCAGAAAACTCGTGAGTTGTATTAAAGAAGATATGAGCCAGCATCTGCTCACATAAACTAATTTCACACCAGCAGACCTGAATAATTTACACCTAGGAGTACTAAAGGAACCAGCTGAGGAACAACTGGTGCTAATTTTTTTACAAATCTTAAAAAAGTGGTGAATTTCCTCAGAAGTAGAGAACTGGTTTCAAAAATGTGATGTTCAGAAAAGCTGGATGGTGTGACCAAGAAAATTGCAAATATTTGTGCTGCCCAATGCCAGTTGTGGAGGGAATAAGAGATAGGTTAATCCTGCTAACAGGTGATAATTAACACGTCTGTCTTGTTTAACACACAGCAGATGTCAGGGGTTTTTTATCTGGTCACAATATGATAGGGGTTGTAAATAGGATGTGGGCCATGCTGGTGTACAGAGGAGCTGCAGCTTTCGTGGGCATGTTGGCATGGGTGACCGTGCATGTAGATATGCACATGAGTGAACCGGGGTACGTGTGGTCCTCCCTCTCCTACCCATGCAATCCCTGTCCCACTCGCACAGGAAAGGGTTAAAATTAGGACTCCTGGTCTAGGAAGGGGGGGTTTCAGGTGGGGACCCTGAGCCCCATGCTTCCCTAGCAGGGCATCAAGCATGGTGGTAAAAAGCAGTGTGTGGAACCATTCGTAGCCTGGGTCCTGGGAACTTTCTCTATTTATCGTACATATCACCTGCCTTGAGCAGGCTATAAAACCTTTGCTGGAAAAGTTTGCAGATGACACAGTGGCTAACCAGACTGAGAATGCTGTAGTCATTGGGGTAAATGGCCATAGTGTAAAATAAACCATTTTAACTCAGTTATGTGTAAAATAGTAAATACAGGAGCCAAGTGAGCAGGAGATGCAAAAAATTAGTGCTCTGTTAAGGAAAGAAGAGACAAAAGAAGACATTAGAGCCACTCTTCTGCATGTGACAAAATGAGATTCTCATTTCACAAAATTCTTATCGTGTCATGGCTTTAGTGTAATTCAATATAAAGCTAAGCCAATTATATGATGCTTAAGTCCTTTGCGTGGTTTCAGTAAACATAGGTGTCATAAGAGATCATCACCACAATATGAACCTTCAGCAGCATTTTGGGGGCTGAACAATCTATTGCTATCCTTGATTGCTCTAATCATAGAGCCATAGAATAGCTTGGTTAGGAGGGGACCTTTAAAGGATCAACAAGCCCAACCCCCCAGCAATAGGCAAGGACATCTTCAATTAAGTCAGGCTGCTCAAAGACCCATCCAAGCTGGCCTTGAACGCTTTGAGAGGTGGGATGTCCATCACTTCTCTTGGCAAGCTCCCTCCAGTGCCTCACAGGCCTCATCATAAAAATTTCTTCCTTATGTCTGACTTAAACCCACTGTCTTTCAGTTTAAAACCATTGCTCCTGGTCCATTATAGGCCTTGGCAAAAAATACCTCTCTGCCTTTCTTATAAAGCCCTTTAAGTATTGAAAGGCTGCAATAAAGTGTCCCCAGAACCTTCTCTTCTCCAGACTGAACAACCCCAAGTCTCTCAGCCTTTCAGGTTTGCTGTGAGTTAGGTTTTTATGCAGTGGTTAGAGGTCAGACAAATTTCAGTTTGAAACATTACACGAGTCTAAGCAGAGAGGGTAACAGAGTGCCAGACACACAAGAGGCGGCAGAGTGATAAATGCACCTTTAGTCTGAATACTCAGAAAGCAGCCTCATGTCACTGGAGAGATTTGTTTTAATCCAGATCCTATGAGATGTTCAGTAGCCTCTGTGCACGGGTGTGGGCAAGACATACTGCTGAGTTGATGGCTGGTGCAGTATCTGCTAGTCCTGCATCCACATCTCTGGTTCTCCCAGGTCATTTGAACATTCACGTCTCATTCAATCTCATGCTTCAGGGCTGCCTGAAGGTGTGAAGAAACATTTTTTTCTCTCAGGGTGTCATGGTACTGTTTTCTGTCCTGCCTTCCCAGAGAGCTTCAGAGACTGACTGTGGACAGAGGGCAAGTGAGGACAGGATGGGCAGAGCTCTGACAGTGCTTCTCCCTTTGATGCTCCACAGTTTTCTGCAGTACAATTAAACTGATCACTAGCCTGGCATCAGGAGGGGAGTTTCTGCAAGGCATCTCCAGCTTTCTGCTTTTCTCTACAGCAGACCACTTGGCTTGCTGCTGAGATGCCTTCAGGTGCCTCAGCACAGTGAGAGGCCCACGGACTGTCCCTGTTTCCTGCTCCATGGCACAGGGATTTTGAAAGCCCTTGCTCTGCCTGGGAGCCTATGCAGCAGACACTGTGTGTGGGGGTTGCAGAGCCTGCTATTGGCAGCAAATCATGACCCATGGTGTCCTTGATTGTATGGGGTGAGGTGGGCACCTTGATGTCAAACTGCTGAAAAACAAGGTGAGGGGACTCCATAGGGACCGTGGTGAAGTCTCTTTCCAAAATAAAGAAAAACAGGTTTTTGCAAGGGTCATCTCTGAGCAAAGCAGTTAACTTGATGCTTCACAGCATGGTTGTGCCTGCTTCTACTTTTTCAGCTCAGCTACCTCCTACTCTTCTCAGCCAGGTTGTTGTCCACATCTGAATATCAAATAGCACGACATGAACTGATGGGACCACCATAAGCTCATGTCCCTGCAGTGATGGCGAAATCCCAGCCCACTGCTGGGACACACAGTCGCCTAATTCTCTGCAGCCAGTTGCTCTTCTTAATAACAGTGTGTACAGTACTGAGACCATGACAACTGATTGGGGGTTTTAGGTTTTACTGAAAAGTAAACAATAGGTAATCTGACTTTTCTTCCTTTTGATTGCTTAAATATTGACAGTCTCCAGCACATTAGCACTGACTCTAAACTCAGACTTCCGCACCAGTCCCACCACTATAAATGGGAGCTCTAACCTTCCTGGTTATAGAAGTGCATCTACTGTGTTTTGGCCATCTGCTCTGGTTAATCAAGAATTCAGAAAGTTTGTGGTGCTTGATCAGTTGCTCGTGGTGCAGATGGATTCAAGGGCTGAGGAAATGAGAGCTAAAACTAAGGGGGTAAAGAGTGTTTATGTTGTATTGACACAGTGGCCAGGACCTAAGACTCTTGTACATCAGCTGAAGGAGACCTGTGTATATCACCCTGCATCCATCAGCACGTGAAGGGCAGCAGCACAGACACTGTGCCAGTGGCAAGGGTGGAGATGGGGCTGCCCGGTGCCTCAGTGCGAGGGAAGGCTTTGGGCTGAGCCCCAAACTCCCCCCAGTTTTCCTCCCTGGCTTGGAAGGACCAATGTTTTGGCTGAAATCATGAGGTCACATCAGTGGATCCAAACTCTCCACGTGGGGTATCATTCTGCCGACTTGCACTGACTGGGTTAGAGGCTGTCTTGGTAGTTCAGAGTGGCTTTCTCCGCCACCCCCTCAAATCTTCCTGGGGCTGCACAGTAAATTACAGCACAACTAAAATCTCCAAAATCGGGCCTTCGTGACCTGAAGGTAGTTCATGAATACTGTGACTAAAATGCCCAGAATATATTCTTAACTAATATGGACTTGGCACTTTACAACTGATGGTAATTTTTTTAAAAAGTGTCATTGCGTAAATCAATTCAGTGGAAATCTGGGGTGACTTTTCATAGCTTTTTTTAGGGTGGCATACTTCCCTTAGTCCTCTAGTGGACATATAAACCAGTGATTGTAAAGTAAAATAAATGAACTGGCATGTAGCTATTACACCTCCTGTAGTATTGTAGGTAATATTAATAGTAGGGGCTGGAGACATCTAAATCACAGAAGACATGAGTTCACTAAACAAAGAATTTTGCATGTTTAAAAGTGTGTTTGTAGAAATTCTGGATTTGTTTCTTTCCTTGAACTGCTGCTTTTTTCAGGAGTGTTGTTTGAAAGTTTTATTTCCTAGATAAACAAACTGTCATGTGAGTTCAGAGGAACATCAAAAGTTGTGTTCATAGTGCATTCCAAGGGACCCAGCAGAGCTGGGAGCCATGCAGCATTCCTGCATCCATCCCTGCACCCAAGGCACTGAGGTCAACATTTCCAAAGCTAACATCCTCATTTCAGGTGTCCCACATGACTACAACACTGCTGTCTGCAGCTGGTTTTACCACCGTAAGCCACCTAATCTCCCGTGTAATGTCACTCCACATATGTCACTGCGCTGTCACTCCCACCACAGGACTGCAGGCAGCTCCGGCTGGCAGGCATGCTGCAGTTTTCCACTACTAAAATCCATGTAATCCAAGGTGCTTAAAGTAAAGATGCTGCTTGTAAACTTCAATTACATTTTACACTTACTCTGCTGTGTGCTTGTAAAAACAGCATTGCTTCAGGAAGGTTTCGCTGCATGAGCACCAGGGCATTTCGATCTTTCACGATGTCAGCCTAACAGTGGGGAGCTATGATCAATGCTTGACAGCATGGTTAATTCAAATGCAAATGTATATACACAGTCAGTCACGGGAGAAAGCCAATTAAATAAAGACGTCTCCCATGACATGGGCAATTAAATAGTTGCTTTTCCTCTTGCTGTGCAAAGATTTTCCTTAATTTCCTGTCCCTTGCTGAGACAGCCTTGGCTTTTCTGCTTGGGCTAGGAGCCCAGGTGTCACTGCTCGCACGGGTGCCTCTGTAGGGTTTATCCCTGCACTGAGGAGGAGGTGAAGGAGGAGGAGGAGGAGGAGGGCAGAACCCAAACTCCCGTTTTTTTTCTGGGATGAACTGAGCAGTAGCTGAAGAAACCACTGCCTTGACAGTGCAGAGCAGAAGGGCAGACAGATGTCCTTCCCCTACCAAGCTCATTTACAATGTTTCTAAAACACACAAACATCAGGCACACACATAGGTTGCTTGTTTCCTTGCTCTTGTATACTCAGCCCTGGCGCCTTATCGCTCATGGAAGGTGGCTGGAAGCACAGCACATGCCTTAACCCTCTCCTGGCTGCTCTGAAAATTTGACCCACGTGGAGGAAAACAGGTGTCACCCCACAGCTCCCACGGCTCCTGCAAATGCAGCCAGAGAGATGCATGCACTGTGCAGCCAGTGGAGTGGTCCCAGAGGAAATACATTTGTAATAATGTTAATTCCTTCTTGTCCTTTCTTACATATTTTCTGAAATAATCATGAAATCTGAAGGGAAACTCATGACTGTACACAGACCCATCCTAAGCACGCAGGGACCCTCCGGCTGTCCCTTCTTGCTCCAACCTGTGCAGGCATGCTCAGCTGTGTCCATACGTACACAGAGCATTTGCAGGCTGGGAGGCTCCCANAGGAGGAGGTGAAGGAGGAGGAGGAGGAGGAGGGCAGAACCCAAACTCCCGTTTTTTTTCTGGGATGAACTGAGCAGTAGCTGAAGAAACCACTGCCTTGACAGTGCAGAGCAGAAGGGCAGACAGATGTCCTTCCCCTACCAAGCTCATTTACAATGTTTCTAAAACACACAAACATCAGGCACACACATAGGTTGCTTGTTTCCTTGCTCTTGTATACTCAGCCCTGGCGCCTTATCGCTCATGGAAGGTGGCTGGAAGCACAGCACATGCCTTAACCCTCTCCTGGCTGCTCTGAAAATTTGACCCACGTGGAGGAAAACAGGTGTCACCCCACAGCTCCCACGGCTCCTGCAAATGCAGCCAGAGAGATGCATGCACTGTGCAGCCAGTGGAGTGGTCCCAGAGGAAATACATTTGTAATAATGTTAATTCCTTCTTGTCCTTTCTTACATATTTTCTGAAATAATCATGAAATCTGAAGGGAAACTCATGACTGTACACAGACCCATCCTAAGCACGCAGGGACCCTCCGGCTGTCCCTTCTTGCTCCAACCTGTGCAGGCATGCTCAGCTGTGTCCATACGTACACAGAGCATTTGCAGGCTGGGAGGCTCCCACTGCAGGAAATGCTGAGGTCAGCAGGTTGTCCCTCTGTTTCTCCTAGAGAAGTTTGCAAGTGAACAGTCAATCCCCTGGACAACCCCTTGTTCTGGCAGGTCAAACCACTGAGAGCAGCTTTAGGTGCTCTGTGCTGGAGGCTGGCACTCAGCCACGTGTTTGCAGTCACTGGCAGATGAGAGATTCTTAACACAGGGCAAAGTGGAAATGGAAATGATAAAAGTATACCTCAGGAAGGCATATATTCTTGCACTGATGATGTGAGTGCAAAAACCTAGTGAAACTGGGCCCCTCATTTTCAGAAGGTGCTTTTCTTTACACATCAGACTTCTGTTCTCAGTGATGTCTCTCTAGGTGTCACCATGATGTGTTCAGTAATGACAGCAGTTGTTTCCATTTGCTTTTGTCAATGGAAGGATGGGGAAACTGAGAAGATTTTATGACAATTTTTTGCAGATGATGAATTATAGACAAAAGGTCTGTAGTACACGGACAAGTCTCCCTTTCCTTGGAGACAGTGCCATGTAGTGCTGTTCAGAGCAGGAGGTTTATGAGGCTTTTCTCTCACATGGTCTATGGCTTTGATTAATGAGAACAGAGACATTCACCTGCCTCATGTGAGCATCTCAGGTAGGATTCACATCACTGAGCATTAATCATCTCACCATCACGCCCCTTTCTTTGGTTTCCCTTTGTGCTGTGCCATGTCTGTCATCAGAAATTGCTGTCTATGAAACCACCCCACGTGCCAGGCTCAGCGTGTCACCTGCAGCAGGGTGTTGGGCTTCCAGACCCTCCACAGCCCCCAGCTGGAATCACCATGCTGGTTCACTTTCAGCTCACATTTTGGAAGTTTTCCCTTAGCATTTTAAAGTTATTTCCCTAATGATTCTGACATGATTAATACTGGCGTCTGGAGATCAGGGTGACAGCTTTAAAGAAGCGGATCAATGGGCTGTGAGCTGACAAAATATAGACTGTATTATTTTGTAACAAAATTAACCCAGTACTGCTGTCAATTTATCAAAACAGAAACTTCAGCAACCTTCACACATAAGGGACACTTGTGTTTCAATGCACAGCATATTAGATTCACAGACCTAACGAAGTTACAAGTTTCATCATTATCTACTTCTGCAGTGGACCACAGATGCATTAGAAGAGATTAATTAATTAAAATTAATTAGAAGAGATTAATTAAAAGATTCCTTGGAAATGAAAACATTTGATCATCAGTGCAGCATGATGGTTAACAGGTTCCTGATAAAGCTGAAGTTCAGAACTTGAAGTTCACCCAACCCCAAGCCTGGCACAGCTGCTGTTTTCTGTTCTGTTCTATCACTTCAGGCAAAAAGTGCTATTGATGTGCTGCTCTGTAAAAGCATTTGCAATGTTTACTTTATGTAGTATGAGATCAGACAGCAATAAATATTTCTAATGTAATCTTCTTTACAATACATTTTTCTTTTCTTTACACCCCTTAAAAAAACTTACAGCTTTAGAAAGATGTATTTTCCTGGAGAGATACTTATTGTTTTCCCAACATTTTTTTCAGAGTGATCAGAGGGGATCCAGACACCACATCAAACTCAGGAGCAAAAGTGAATGTGGTCTTTCACTAGTGCAGTATTCCTATCTTCACAGCACTTGAAAGCATACTGCTTTAAGACTTTTAGCTACACATAGGTCTGTTTGTCATCTGCTACTGGGACAGACAGTGCTATTTTTATATATCCCAACATGGAGAAGAGGATAAACATATTGACCATTCCGTCTCTGAAACACTGAGGAGTTATCTGCTTTCGTTGAGACTGCAAAAGTATAACGTGTGTGAACTACATTGAAATCTGAACAAAAGAAGTCTTACGTTTTAAAGCAGCTTAGCAAGAGACAGTGGCATACAAGAGACTACCCAAAGCAAACTTAGGTTCACTTATTTGTGAGCAAGGATACAATCCCCATGTCTTTTTTGATCACAACAAAACTGAAATAATTTTTCACTCAGTACTTTTGTGTCACTTCAGCATGGTGACAATGTATTCCCTAATCTCCTTTGGAAGCATCCAGAAAATAAACCAGCTTATTTTCTACACATTATTTTTTACTGAACATTGTTGGAAAACGAAGTTTCTGAAACAACAGCACAGATCAGTTTTGATTGGATAAGGGGCAAACTGTTTAACCAAGGGAAATACACTGGCTGTGGCAACTGCAATTCCTGGCTTCAGGCAAGCTCATTTGAGTATTTGAAAAATATTTTATGAAATATTGCCTCACATATTCCTTTCTTAACTTTAAGGAAGCAAGACACTAGAAAGAATTGATTCTCACTGCACTTTAAATTGCTGCTGCAGTCCCTTCACACTTCATGAAGTATGGATCAATTATCTTTTTGGCAAATATGAACACGCTATCTTTTAGCAGAGCTTTATTAATGGCATTTTCTCTCTCTGGTCTTTAGCTTGATCTGCTCTTGTCTCTCTTTGAATTAATGTAGACTATTAGTTAAATTGGACAAACATTTAGTTTAGAAAAAGTATCCTGTGTTCAATCTGCATCCTCCTCAAGTTGTATGCTAATATCCACCAGAAATCACCTGAGGTGGATCTTCCCTCATTACATTAAAAAAGAAACATTTTACCTGAACATACAAATTTATAATTGTGCATTTTATGGAGTCATAATTATGCAGGCTTCTTTTCAAGGCAACAGCAGCCAAGCTTACCTGTCAGCTGAGAGAGCAGTGAGAGTAAATACTGACACCCCTACAGAGGTGAGCTGTATGAAGGGGATAAGTTTGCATCCAGTTCTGCCAAACAGCCACTCGTCAGCAAGGTACCTGCTGGCATCCACAGGTACACAAGTCACTAAAAGCAGCAGGTCTCCCAGAGCCAAACTGGAAATGAACAAATTAGGGACATTTCGCATGGATTTCACAGTACAGAAGATCTTAATCAAAGTGATATTGCCAATAAGGCCTATCAGAATGATGATCCCATAGATCGTGGGGATGGCGTAGAGGAACGCTGGGTAAAACCAGTCTTCCCCAAGGAGGGAAAAGTTTGCACTCTGGTTGACAGAGACGTTATAGAAAATGAAGTTATCTGTTTCTAGGTCTAGCAGAAGGCACTCTCCAGATGCCATTGTCCCACTTTGCTCTTCTCAGAAAACAGCTTTCTTCCTTGAAAGTCCTCAAATTCCTCAAATTAATTTCTTGCTTTAATTTTGCTGCTCCTTGCTGGCTTTAAACAGTCAGAAGAGTTTAAAAGTCATATTACTTTGTGACACATCTTGTCAATAACCAAACCAGAAAGCACCTGCAGCTGTCTCCACAGTCCTGTTTCCATAAAGTGAAAGGAGAACATGTTTTAGCATTGTTTGAATTGTGCAACTTGCCTTTTCCTCATTGACTTCTCTTGCTGTTAAGTATTCCTCAGCTCTGGAAGGCCAATTAACAAAGACCAGCAAGTGGCAGGCATTTTCGCAAACGGGGCTTGTTAAACTCCCAGCTTCAGGTCTGCCCGGCGGCTCCGAGTCCGAAAGCAGGGAGTTAGAGAAAACAAGAACTTTCGGGAGTCGCCGCCGCGCCGCATTGCCAATCTCTCCCGCTTTCGGTGCCTGTCCTCGCCAGCCGGATTTAAAGCGAGGGGGAAAGCGGGGCTCGGCTGGCGGCTGGGATCCTATAGGCAGGATGTTCCGGGCGTCAATCCTTGCGCTGCTTCCCACGGTGTGCGCGGGCTGCTGGCAGCGCGGCGGGAGCGCCGGGAGCACCGGGAGCGCCGGGGAGCGCCGGCCGCCTGCTGGATGCTCCGGGCAGCGCCGCCCTTAACTCCTTCGGGGAAAAAATACACATCTGCTGCTCACTTAGGGCTCCTGACCGCGTCACCGCCTCGCCACCCACCTCCTCCTCCCGCAAAGAAAAGCCAAAACCAAATCCCCCCCCCAAAAAAACCC